>JAAFKN010000090.1:0-23140 GCA_011800035.1 Thermochaetoides dissita | reverse complement strand
AGTGCAAGAGATGGGACAAAAATACAAGGCTCCTGAAGAGGCTGAAGGTGAGAAGCAGAGTGAAGGAGATGGAAAAAAGACCACACAGGCCAAAGCGCCCACAAAACAATCAAATCAAGCAACCGATTCGAAAACAACAGCTGCAGCGGCCAGTCCCTCAGTTTCCAAGCCCACTTCCACTGGCGCCAACAAAAAGCCGTCCGCCCTTGCAACAAATACAACACAACAAAAGCCAATGGCTTCTGGTGTCGAGACGAACGGCAGCAACAACAACTACAACAAAATGGTTGGGAAATTTGCCGAAAAGTTGGCCTCATCTTCCGCGGGTGTCAAGCGCACCCGTGAAGATGATGCTCCTGCAAGTGAGATTCGGTCATCCAAGAAGCCAACCACGACCACTCCTTCCACTACCACCAGCGTGACTGCAGGTGGTCAGAAGGCCTTTGTAAATGCTTTAGCTAAGTCGGCTAGCACCAAGCCTACGGTCACCAGCGCTTCAGGATCGACGGCAGCTCCAGCAAAACCGCGGTCCACACTTTTGCTCCCGGGCAAGACCCGTCCTGCCGCCAGACCCGTCACCAGGCCCGAGACTACAACAAAGACAGACAACCTGCAAAAGACTCTAGGCAAGCTGGAGTCGGGGGTACAAACTCAATCATCGAAAACCGAGTTGCCTAAACAGTCACAACCCTCGAGAAGCCAGACAACCCAATCGAAGACAACTGCGGCGACAATCACATCGACATCGGCCTCGGCGACCACGAAACCAAAACCGGCAGAATCGACCAAGCAGACTCTGTCTGGCCCATCGCGCATTGCATCGTTGATGGCTGAGATCGATGAGCCGAAGAAAGTCAACGCTCCAGATGTTCCCTCAAAGACCCCAACCCCTCTGGACCCCAACGAAACACCAGAGCAGCGTGAACGTCGCCTCAGGAAGGAGAAGCGCAGGGCTCTTGGTCTCCGCGTGGCCTTCAAGAGCGGTGACAGCCTGGTCGAAGTACGGGAGTTTGTGCCTTTCCCGGAGGAGGTCAGCAGTACAGCTCGTAGTGTCAAGGCGGGCGGACGTGACAAGAATTTCGAAGAGAGCCAAATGATGCGGCGCTTGAGTGCAGCAAAAGGGATTACCACGATCGACATTGATGATCGCGAGTGGCCCGATCTGGTGCCCCTCAACTTTGCTGCCGAGATTTCTCAGGAGCAGCGAGAGAAGACGCTCGAGACTCGCGGAGGTCTCAAGACATTTGAGACTGAGCAGCAGCGTGTCATGAAGGAGCGTGAGTCAACAGAGCTGATGGCAATCTATCACAATCGTGCCGATATTCCGCCAAACCCACGCTCGCCGCCTTACGAGGGACCTGCTTACCCTGGTGGTGTGGAGGTGCGCCTGTCACCTACGAACGCAAACTACGACGAGATGATGCAGCGCGCATATGAGCGCAAGCATTGGGGTCCACACCATGCTGCGCGTGCCGCCTTAGGCCGTCTTGCCAACGCTCGGTCTCAGCAGTCGACTCAGACTCCCGAGCAGTGGTACAACTCCGATGCCGCCGTATGCCGCGACCAGCAGACGTTTGAACTACTTGCCTCGGACCGTGCTCGTAATTGGCAAGAACGGGAGCCTCATAGCTCGACTCGCTACCGACTTACAGAGGAGGAGATTGAGAGGGATCCTGCTCTCCAACAGGCGTTCAACGCAATCAAGGCTGTTGTGGAGAAATTCCGATCCGATCAAGCTGCCCAACAGACACAGCAGCAACAGCACGGTGTATCACAGTCTAGCTCTGCCGTCTCCCAACCAACTACTACAGCGGCTCCTGATTACTCGGCCGCTTGGGCTCAGTATTATGCTGCTCAGCAACAACAGCAAGCTTGGTATGCCCAGCAACAAGGACTTTATGCACAAGCGGCTCAGGCCTACACACAACAGGCTGCACAGGCGCAACAAGTGGGCCAGTTGCAACAGCAACAACAGTCTACCGACATCAACCAGCAAATTGTCACTATGCTTGCTGCTCTCGGAAATCAGAATGTCGCCCTTGATCAAAACCAACTTGAGGCCATTGTGGCTGCGCTCTCAAATGCCCAGGGCCAAGCTGCACAGCCCGATCCGCAAACTGCTCAGTATATTCTCAATGCGCTTACATGGACCCAGCAGCAACAACAGCAGCAGCAGCAAAACCAGAATCAAAACCCCGGCACTGCCCAAGCTTTCCAATATCAGCAACAGCAAGGTAGCCAGGCGCAAAACTATCCCGCCCTTCCCTACGGCGGCCATTATGGTGGACAAAATGACTCGTACAATCCGGCCTATGGGGCTTCCAGCAGCAGCAGTCACAGCCAGGAGCGCGACTGTGATCGTGATGGAGGCTATGGCCGTGATTGGGTTGATCGTGATCGTGAGGAGCGCAACAACTACAGCGGCCACATGCGGGGAGGTGATCGTGACCGCAGAGACCGCGACCGTGACCGTGACCGCGGCAAAAATGGCAATAGCAATGTTTCCCGAAACCTGATCGGAACCAAGCAGTGCGCATTTTGGGTCAAAGGTCAGTGTGCCAAAGGCGACAAGTGCACTTTCCGTCATGACTAAGTCTGAGCATGGCGACGATCACAAAGTCTGGCTTTTTTGTAGTGCTATCTTGGGAGGAAACAAATGGGCTTCAGTTATCCTACGACTAATGCTCGAGGAGGTTGCCCTCCGACATTAGGACTACATACAGCCGCATGCGCATACTTAGTATCCTGTCATGCCAGGTCATTCTCTTTTTAAATGTTATTTTCGTGGTGTTTCCTGTCAATTTCTCGCTTAATACTCAACTATCACGGGCTATCAGCATTCACTGGACTCATGGGCTATCACGAAAGAAGGCTTCATTGCCACAAGTCTCTTCGCTTGTTTCATTTCATGAGGCTTGCATTGGGCGGCGTAAATAATTTATTGAAAGGAATGGATGGTTCTCGTATGGTGACCTAGACCGCCGGGAGGATTGTGCTTCTCGTACTGTTATGGTCTTGTTAGACTTGTTTGTCTCATGTATGGCTACATTTGTTGCATTTATACCAAGGAATATGGAACTAGGGTTAGTTCTTTGGGTTCAAATGGAAGTGATTGTTTTGCAGTTTCACTACTCAGGGCAGACTTGAAAGAATGAAAACCAAAACCTTCATCATCAGAGCCAACAATCCAGGCTCCTAGGTAACAGGTAGGTAGTGATTCTATCCAGTACATGATTTGGCCATATCCTTCAGTAAGAAGCTGCAAGTGCTGGATTTTAATAGAAAGTTATGCATACGTGAAGTCGAGTGAATATGTAAGTAGGTACCTAGTCACAAATGAATACATCGATTGTCAAACTGTGAATTAACGAGAGAGTGTCACTTTGTACCGTAGCCTCAAATGCACCATACTCCATAGCATAAGTACTCTCTTCAATATAAATCCCAAAACCCTACGCGCCACGCTGGTTGGCTATTTAGTTTGGACTATGTAGGTTGTTAAAGTTTGCCCGTGCATGTGGTTGGTCTGCCCGGGTTTCACCCTAAACACTATGGCAGGAAAGCAGGTAAGTTTGGATGCCCTTAGCCTTATATGAGGCCGTTCTGATAGAGCAGACTGTCTAACCCTCGTTCTTCTGAAGTAATTCCTTGTCTCTCCTGAGTTCGCCCAGGAGTTCCCTGCTCCAAGGGCACTTCTCAAGACGTCGCATCAAATCCTCAACCAGCCAGGTCATGTGTTTCAAGCCTTGTAGCACTGCCATATGATCGACGGCATCTTGTGGGACCAGTTCGTTGATGATGTTCTGGGAGAGATTGCCAATCACTTAGTCCTGCAATGTTACATGACAGGCCAGATAACATCCCGAACTTCGCCAGACGCTGAGACCGATGGGAACGGCACTGAGGTTACACCGAAAAAGTCAGCGTGGGGAAATCCACTCGTCCTCTCCATGCCCAAGAAAAAGGCAGTGTCCTCGGATGACTCGCTCACATCTTGCAGAAAATACCCGCCGGCAATGATACCCCCGAACTGGAACTTTCAGTGAACATTGCCTCCCCAGAGGTCCAGTTGGACATGCACTGACGGAGTTCGTCAAACTCGCCGTGTACATCAATGCCCAGGTCCCTGGCTTTGGCAACGTTGACAAGAACACAGTCCATCTCGATCTTGCGCTTCTTCATTCTCCCCTTGCCACTCTTGTTGCCGGAGCTAGATCCAGCACCATAAATGCCGGGAATCAGGTAAAATAAATCCAAGCGCTGTTCTACGATCTCGGGATCAAGACAAACTGCTGCGCCGCTTTCGCGGCGTAAGCATGCGGAACTGGGCCCTTGTCATGAGGCAGGCCCAGCAGGTGCGCTTGGCCAAAGGCAAAAACAGGTAGGGGCCGAACGCGTCGTGGCATACGTCACAGGTTGTTGCACGCAGGGCTTCGTACAGGGTCGCAACCGAGTGCCGCTGGGCCGTACCGGTAGCGTGGTACGAGGCTATGAAGTGCGGAGCATGCCGCCGCAGAGCCGCATACTCCGGTCGGCTGGGCACGGACGAGGTCATAGTCATAGGCACGGTGGCAGACTCGCGTGATACTGGAAACAGAAGCTAAGTCGAGGTGCAGAATGACGAGAGACAATATCTTGGCTCGCAAGCTGTCGAAGACTCCAAGTGAGGAAGGGTTGTCGCAATGGCTAAGAGAAGCTTCGGAACCTGGGTGGAGCTTAAACTTGCTGGCATCGAGCATCTCGAGCGAGAGCTTTTCACGCCGTGCCAGATGCTTCAGAATGTCGTCAGTGGTGAGTGCAACCGACATTGTGCTAGCCGTCTACTTTGGCAAAACTGATGCAGTCAATCAATGGAGATGAGTTGCACAAGGGGTGGTTGTTGACGCACTGGAAGTGCTCCGGTTATTATCATCTGTGTTCACACCCAAAAAACACTATTTTAAAACATTGAAAATGTTGAAAGTTACTGAAAAATCCAGGCAACCACTTCAGCCAAGCCACAAACAGGGAAGCACAATATGAACGGCGATGCTCCACAAAGTATACAAGCCCGATGGAGTAAAGTTTTGTCGATCCTGGAAAAAGCAAAACAACCTAAACAATTGATGCACACCCTCGATCTCCAGGGGAACCAAGTTACTGATTCTCACAACTGAGTACTAGACCCTATCAATGGTCAGAGATTCTTGCTCACTCTGAGCAAAGTTATCTGGGCGTATGGTCTAGTGGTATGATTTCTGTTTTGCATGGTCTCTGGTGAATGCAAATTACAGACGGTCCCGCGTTCGATCCGCGGTACGTCCATCGCTTTTTTCATCCTTCGGATGCCTTCATCTTTTTGATCTCTGCGTGAAGCTTGATTCCGCGTACTAGGGCTTGATCTTCTGTACTTACCGTTGGCCTTAATGCCAGCCATGATTGAAGTCATCGTCAAGGCAACATGTGCTGTGCTTTTCGACAAGCCGTGTGTGGCAAGTCGGTGTCTCAATCTACAGACATTCTCGATGAAGAGGCCAATTGGCCGACATGTGGAACTGTCAATGGAGGGGAATGTTTCCAACGATTGATTCATCGTCGCACTGTCTTCCATGGTGCTACATACATGTACACTGGAAATAACATTGCGCTAACTGCGAATTTTGGTCCCTTTTGCCCTCGAAAATGTGTGTGCCCTATGACGACCGAGCGGATCGAGGTGGATTGCTGGATCGAGACCGTTGCAAAGGAGAGATCTTTGTCTTCAGGGCGGAGAAAATGTGGATCATTGGCAAGACCTTGCCCGAGGTAGAGACTCCATTTGATGACTCGATGCGAATCTTTGGAGCTTTGCTGATGAGTCAAGTGTCACAATGGCAAGCTTTGACGGCACGTGTAGCCCATTCTGACCGGTATTCGTCTCAGAGTCCTCTGGGCCAAGGTAAAAACAGACCTAACATTTGAAGTGAGAAAACCCGTACTCCGTGTGGTCTCGCAACAAGCTGATGATAGACAACATCACAAAATCTCACCAGCCTTGCCAGGGATGCCGTAAAGCGAGCCCCAGACCGGCCAACCTGGGAAGCACGCAATCCCACTTGCAACAAAGGCCTTAACTTCCAAATCCGTTAACTCCCTGGGTACTTGAGCAAAGAGACAGGGCTTGCTGCATAGGGCTGAGGAGGTCGCCTGGTCCCGTGAGGCTGTCAAGTGGCAGACCTTAGCTTTCGATTTTGATGCGGCTCGGTTTCGGCTTGCCGAATCCCGATCAGAGTTTGGCTCCCGTGGTCGACGACAGGGCAGAAGGGCGCTAAGAAACGAGCCCCATGATCCCTGAAAATCCGGGGTTGGCGTCATGAAGCTGCCCGGGAAACCTTTTCAGGGACAAGCGGCCCTGGCGGGCGGAAGATAGGTTGGTGAAGCGCAAGGGCAAACATGAGAAGAGCCAGGGAGGCCAAGCTCTCACGGGGACAGCAAAATTTTCAACAGGGGCCAGTCACAGCCAAATCCTGCTAAACTTGCTGGAAGGCCGACGTCGACGCAGCTGAATGGTGTTGCGCCATGCGCAAACACCGATTGATGTCCGGATTCGTTCCAACTGCTGCGTGTGACGTGGAATGTTCCGTGTGTGGCGCAAAGCCAAGCCCAACACATTCCACATCTCGCCAGCAAAGTTTTGAAGCAACAGATGCTGCAGCTGCACGCTAGAGATGATGACGAGCTTTCGCTGGTGTCACCACAGTCCTGAGGAGACAACATGCCAAGACCAGTCCATTTTTGTGCCTTGCATGACTGGTGGGTCCTGCCAAGCGTGGTGGAAGTACCAAATTGCTGGGACACACAGCAAGATGGTACCTGGGCGAGGTTGTAACCATAACGTAAAGAAGAGACCATGTGACTGCCGGGGGAGTTTCGATGAGCTAAAGGAAAGATCGGACAGCCAGTCGGCTGCCAAGTTTCTGGCCTGGGGCCGCTGCCGAGAGCCCCACCAAGCCCACAGGGCGGTAGCCTCAGCCCGCCTGGCCTTGCCAAGCCCAGAGTGAACACCTGACGCCATCGCCCAAAGGGCCGTTGGACCCTGTTGAGAGGCATCCACGAGTGTGGCTCCCCCGCTCTCGATCTCTCCATCCAACGCTTTCCATTTTTTCTGTTCCGCCAAAATTTTCCCATCCACCTGACAAGGAGGGAGAGCTGGGAAAAGAGTTGGGCCAATGGCCCTCGCTTGCCGGCGCTGGGAAAGCGGGGCGGCAGGAGAAGCATTGTGCGCAAACTGCAAAGCTAGCGCCAGGCATCGTGGTCATGCGCTGCGGGCCAGAAGGGGAAGCTTGAGAGTGTAATGGAGACCGGCGGCAGAGAAGGGATGAATCTGGTGATGAGCATGTTCTCAGACCTTTCCCTGGTGGGCAATTGGGTTTGTTTCCTCGGCCGCGTTTTTAAAGAGTCCACACCCCTCTTCCCTCTCAGGCCGTTGGAGACCTGTGTCACCTCAAGCTCAAACATCAGCAAAGCAAACAACCAAGCTACGAACGCAGCGCGCTGCTTGACATTCCTCGTCTCGCATCAATCCACCATCATCTTGCTCTCTGTGTCTCGGAGGCCTGAACTCGTCCGACTAACCACACTTCTCCCCTCCATCAACGCCTTCTCCAGAACCACACACATATCTGCACCAACCGTCAAAATGCTGAAGGCCACGTACACCGTCACTGAGCCGCACCCCACGGTGCCCCAGAACAGCTACACTCACGCTGGCCGTGGCGGCGCTGGAAACTTTTTCCGTGCCCCTCGTACTACCCCCGCCAGCGGTATTCCTACCCCGGCGGACCTGAAGCCTGTTACCAGCAACTCCTCTTCCACCTCTCGCCGCTTCTACTCGGGCCGCGGCGGCGCCGGCAACGCACACCCCATTGAGGTCGCCCAACCCAGCCTGTCCTTCGATGAGGAGTACAATCGGGCCGAGGCTCGCGAACAGCGTGTTGCCCGCGGCATGGGCTATCACGTCGGCCGTGGTGGCGCCGGCAACATCGCCAAGAAGAATCTTGAGACAGAGAAGGAGGAGGTCGACGGCGGCAACCTTGCTCGTGTCAGCACTGCCAGCACCGCGGACAGTTTGAAATCCAGCCTCAGCGGCTTCGGCGGCTTCGTCAAGCGCATCATCAGCCACAACTAAGTATCTCGAGCATCCTCTTGACGAGACGTGACCCCGCTATTAGTCACTACCTACCTAATCACACCTTCAACCGGACGCACAGTCTCGCCTGGATGACGACTCGACTATTCGCTCTTCGATTCACTCTACTCTTTCCCGCCCTTGTGCGCAGCAGGGCTGCCTCGCCAGCACGGCACTTTTCCTTTGTCTTTCACAGCTCTCAATGATGCTACGGAGTTGGGTACTAATGGGTTATGACGAAACCGGTGGTCGGATGTGATACCAACAAAACCTAAAAAAAGTTATGTGTTTTCTGGATTGATTTCTTTTTGAGCAAAAATGCAAGGCGCTGGGCGGAAAGGATGGAACTGGTTCGGTGTGGGAATTATCTGGGAATGGCGGTGATATCCATGATACCTTGTTTGTTGGGGATTGGGAAACACTTGGGCTGGGAAATTTGGGAAGCATGAGAGTTTACGATAACTCCAAGGCGTTTCTGGTCTCCCAGAAAGGAATCCCTGTCCCGAGGGCAAGGATTGCGGAGAATAGGTTATGGTTTTATGATAGCTTTTAGGTTGGTTTTCTTTTAGTTGTAGCAATATACCCCCACTGCAGTCATTCTTCTTGCACATATTCGCTCCATAGCTTGCTCATGTGTCCTTGTGTGCAATTGGTATAGCCCCTGAAATGTCGCCCCATGTTTGTGTAATTTGACCTTCATACAAAGAGCCAACAGCATGTAGCGGGCAAAGGGCAACGGAATGCTACGCTCTCCCAATGCGGGATAGAAGCCAAAGGCCGCCTCGCCCAAACTGGCACTGCTCAGCGATGATGCAATGATGCTCATTAACCAACCATGGGTATCATTCATTTCCTTCCTTTAACAACGCACGCGGCAAGCTTCTCTACACAAAGGCCTCGGGCACAGTTGCTTGCACATTCCCACATCGTTCTCTCGCCCCTGATGACCGTCCGGACGCCTTTGCTTGGCCCCAGCCTTGCACCATCCACCATCATCAGCCCACACACCACACAGCCTAAAACCCCGCTCTCTTCTTCCTCCACACCTCGAACAACCGTCACGTCTTACCATTGATTCTGAAACTGTGCACTAGCATTAGGGTAAACCTCCCCGCCATTAGGCCAGGCTCGGGAGTCAGCTCCCATACGTCATCATCTCGTTGGTTTGCTTCCTCAAAAATGATCCGCGTCTCCACCCTGGCCCTGCCTGATGAGATGCGTGGGACGACTGCAGTGGTTGCATCATTACATGGCTAGACAGACCGCCAATGAGGGCGGTACAAGGAGAGGGGAGCTCATAGTTAAGCATATCCCGCTCTAGGCGGTCGATCCCTAGCGCGGTTTGAACTCTCTGCTCTGCGAAGGACAGCCGGCAGACGAGGTATTTTAG
Organism: Thermochaetoides dissita; assembly: GCA_011800035.1. Classification (NCBI taxonomy): domain Eukaryota; kingdom Fungi; phylum Ascomycota; class Sordariomycetes; order Sordariales; family Chaetomiaceae; genus Thermochaetoides; species Thermochaetoides dissita. Next base: position 13,604 of record JAAFKN010000090.1, on the reverse strand, counting down.
GTGAACTTGGTATGAATAATATCCGGGTTCTCATGCCAGTCATCGATGCTGACCCACATCTGTTGGGTTCGAGCTCTGTCAGCATGCGTTCGCAAACGTAGAGAGAGAGAAAAGAAGAACAAAACCGACCTTCCTGAATGTGCTCAAACCAGCCAGAATGCTACCGCCGATCCAGGTCGAGTACTTGCGCTCGGGCGGCGCAAAAATCTTTATCCTCATGTCCTTGACGGCCACGCGTTGCACCTCGCTCAGCAGACGGTCACCGAAGCCCTTGGTCAATGTGCTGCCACCCGACAGCACAATGTTGGAGTACAGATCCTTGCGCAGGTCCAAGTCGGTGCGATTGATCGAATCGACCACGATCTGGTGCACACCTGGGTACTCGAGGCCGATGATCTCCGGATCGAAGAGGATCTCCGGGGCGCGGAAGCGCTCGGCGCCGATCTACACGCAAAGGAATGTTAGCTCACACGGGCTCTCAGAGCGAGCGTAAGGGGCCTAGGGTGGTTGATCACATGCCTTCATCCTGTTGCCGTCTGGCAGGACATACTCAGCTACCTTCCCCTGATCCAACTTGGCAGCCGCCCACTCTTTCTCTTCCTTCCGCGGGTCCTTGGCCACGTAGCAAACGGACTCCTTGATGAGGCGCACGACCTCCTTTTCGGCGCTGGTGTGGAAGACGTAACCGCTCTTGCGCAACAGTGTCTGTAGGTACTCGGTCACATCGCGGCCAGCAACGTCGATGCGCCGGATGCTGTTGGGCACCGTGAAGCCTTGGTAAACGGGCACCGCGTGTGACACGCCGTCGCCGCTGTCCAGCACGACACCTGTCGTCCGCCCGCTCGCGTACAGAGATAGCACTGCCTGGATGGAGCAGTAGAGTGCGGGCACGTTGAATGTCTCGAAGAGGATCTGCGCGGCCGTGTCACGGTTGGAGCGTGGGTTAAGGGGGGGTTCGGTAAGGAGCACAGGGTGCTAGCAGAATCTGTTAGCTTGGTCTTTCATGGAGAGAGCGAGCTAGAAGAGTAAGGGTTTACCTCTTCGCTCAGCGTCTTCAACCCTTCATCGTAAACATAACTCTAGAGAAATGGAACGCCCAATGTCAGCTACCCACCCCCCGCCAACACATACCCGAGGAACAGTTGCAACCAACCCAGATGCGTTCCATGTCATCCCAATCCGTCACGATGCCATGTTCGAGCGGATAGTTTATCTTAAGTAGGCCGCGTAGTTCCGTAGCAGCCTTCTGGCCAATAAAAACCTCGCCCTCCAGAGCGCCAGCCAGCACGCGTAGGTGCTTTGGCCGGCCGACCCATGAGGGAAAGACACACTGAGGCACGTCCTCGCCGGCGAAGCCGGCTCTTATTGTTCCCGACCCGTTGTCAAGGACGATGGGCGCGTTGTGAAGCGAGTCGGCCATGGCGGAGATAAATTATGTGTATAGCCACCTAGATGTAAGCCGCGAGGTGAGGTCTCGGCATGCAATGGCTTTCGAAAGCCTCTTCTTGTCTTTTTGCGGTGGGTAGGTTTGTGGCGGTATAGAGGCGGGAGCGTGACTATCGCGGGGTTGTTGAGGTAGCTATCTCATCCGCTGAGGGACAACTGAAGTCGGAAAATGTGCTTTTCAAGCAGCACTTGCCACAGGATTGCGTCAAAGGCCGTAATGTGGCTAGATGGTATTGCTGTCGCTTTCGAGACAGTGGTTATCGAGCTTCGTCTGTTGACTTGACGTTCAACAACTGATTGGCAGCTGGTCTACCAAACACCAAACGCGCGCCGAGTCAAGGGCAACCCCGGCGTCGCGGTCAGGGGCGAGCAGCACCGGCCAATCCGGAGCCGAGGCTTGGCTCTTATCGATAAGACATCTTCAAGACACACCAACCCCACAAACAACATCCCCCTCATCAACAGGACGTCTCTTCCAGTCAAAAAGAAGCTTAGCACTATGCTGGCTCCGGTTACCTCTTAGTCTTGTTCTCCTAGAGGGAAGTTGTATGTTCCAGATTTCTGGACAGCTTCAAAAGCTCGGTATCCTCAGAAGCCCTCTTTCAACGGGGACAAAAAGACAGGTTTATTCAACCATGGAACCAACTGTTTGACAAAGTCTTTCCAATTTTTGGCATCAGCTAAGTAGCTTGAAAGGCTGGGAGTTGATAAGGTATGGCTAAATCCCATCTACAATTTAATCTCTCTCCTCCTTCGAACCAGGTTTCCAACAGTTCTCCCTGGGACCCCTTAGTTCTCATCCTCTCATCTTTCTATCCCATGAAGACCTAGTTCAGTTTAAGTCACTGAATGCGGTTAAGTGATTGGGATTCCTATCCGTTCTATCCACAGAAATGGAAGAACTGAGAGCACGTTCATACACTTGCTCACAAAAAGCCATCGAGATACCTAAGCAATGCTTTATAATGCCATATGCATCTCAGATATGCCTCCATTTCCAGGCCGTCACCGACATCTGTGTGTATACAACTGGTATATGTACAGCGAAGAAAACATCTTATCCAACCCAAAATGCACCCTTTATAAACGCCGACCCCGTCGCCAAATGCAATCTTATCCAAAAGTTTGTCGAGTTATTATCCTGCCCATCGATTGTTGCTTGATGAGATGGAATCTCGAGGCATGATGCCATCATCTTGGAAAAAAAGGAACGACCCCCTTTGTCATCGTTCAGACGTGGCCATCAAAGAGCTTGTAAGCAATGTACGGCCAGCCGAGCAGGCCGAAGGCAACCAGAGGATAGCTATATTGATACACTATTAGCCCCTGATTCAATAACACAATATAAACAACATGGGGATGGGGACGGAGCATACACAACAAGCTGCTGGCTAATACGCTTGACGAGCTTGCCATAGTCAGCCGGAGCAGGGTTGCTGGCGACGGGCAGGCGCTGGAAGGGATGAGGCTCGAAGCCGCGGGCGAAGTCGCGCAGGCTGCGCATCAGAGAGACATTCTGGCGGCGGATGAGGGCCTGGCGGGCGGCGTTGGCGGGGAGGGCAGCAGCCGTGGCACGGGTAGCAGCACGGGCGAACATTTTGACAGGTTTTGTCTGGTGTTTAGAGGGTTGGTTTAATTTGGTTTTTGGTTGAGCGGGGCAGTAGAGATTCCAACTCGAAGGGCGGAGAGGAGTTGCTTCGGCTTGAGGGAGCAGAGAGAGATGGAAAAGGAGACTGATGGATGGATGGGAGATGTTCCCTTGGGTTTGTTACGAAGCCGATGGGCTGGGTGGAGGTACACAGGATAGAAAATGATAGAAAGCAAAAACCACTCTGTTCCAAGGAATCTCCTGATCTTATATGTAACACCAATCCCCAATTCCAAGGCTGCCCGTCCACCTGCCGGCGGCGGTCACAACCGAGCCATCTCAGCCATCTCTCCGGAACATGTTCGTCCCACGGCCCCTCATCGTCCAATCCCAATTTTCGCAAGGGAAGATGGCCTGCCTTGCGTCTCCATGGCGTCTCCATGAGATGTCATTCCACAGTGCGGCGGCGGGTGCAGGCAAAGACGAGGAAAGCGAACGAACACAAGACAACCAGCACGGCTTGCAGGCGTTGCCAAAGACATCCAGCCAATTGCGTGTTACGCTGGCGGCCGGCGTGGCACGATTTCGGACTGGGAATCGCGCGGTCGTGGTGTGATGCTTCGTGGTACGTACCGCGCCCCTCTTGGCGCGGCCGCTGGAACCCGGGCTCGCTTGAGGGTCTTGGCCCGCCGACCAGCGCGCCTGGCTCGCCTACGGCGACGGCAACCGGAGTGGGGCTCCAATGTGCCACAGTTTTGCTGGATCGATTACCGTGTTGGTGTCAATCTGGCTTTCGATGAGGGTGGAGGGCGTGGTGAGATCTTGTGAGATGGCTGCATTTCTCAGCTGGGGAAGACGGGCAGAACACACGCCACGGGGGTGGATTGGTGATGATTTGGGACCGATCTTGCGAGATCCAGGGCATCGGGACAGGAGCGAAGGCATGCAAATTGACGATGATGTTGCACATCATGGTGTGTGCCGCGTGTTCGCGGCTGCTTCCGGCAGTCGGCGGGATGACGCCGTCGTCAAGGGCGCCTCGGGATTGAGGGAATGCTCCTCGAGAAAGGGAGAAGGAGATGGAGAAATGGGAATTTGGTTTGCCCTGTTTGGCAGAAACAGAAGTGAAGAGACAGCCCTGTCAGGCACGGAGATATTCCGATCGATCGAAAGAAGCTTGATCTGAAGAAGCAGTCTCATGCGGCTGCTTGTGTCTCTTGGCAACGTTTGAAGCCAGCTGGACCACTCAACTTCACCTGTGAGTCTCAGATGCTGTTGGGTAGCACTCTAGCACCATTCATACCATCAGCGAGCAGCAGAAACAGCAGTAGAGCAGCAGGATCGATGCCCACGGAGGCCATCTGTTGGGTATCACGAGTTCTATTACTTTTCGTCTTTTTTTTCTCCCTTTCCCCCCACTGCCACGCCAATCTAGTCCCGCAACACCTGGGTGCCGCCCTCGGCCAACTCGAGCAGGCGCCAGCTGCACTGGATGTTGCTGGCACGGAACTTGGCAATGATGCGCTCGGCAATCTCATTGAAGTTGGCGGTGGCCAGCGCCAAGATGGTGGGGCCGGCACCGGACAGGCACACACCGAGCAGGCCGGGCTGTGTGGACGGCGTCATGGACTCGACGATCTCGGTTAAGCCCGGGATCAGGGTCTGCCGGTAGGGTTGGTGCAGCTTGTCCTGCATCGCCAGGTAGATGAGCTCCGGGTCAGGAGGGGACTGGCCCAGCGCCACGGGGAGCAGAGCTATTCTCTGGAGGTTGAAGGTCTGTCTGGCGTTAGCTCCCTGTCGACATAGTCAAAACAGCATTAAATGAGAAGAGATACTCACCACATCAGGCCGCGGGTACTGAGCCGGCAGCACTTCGCGGGCCTTGGCTGTCGGGACCTCGAAGTCGGGGATGATGACAACGGCTTTGATCTCGGGGGCCCAGGGGAACTTGATATGATGGCCGATGCCAATGGGCGGCTCGGGGGGCTTGATGCCCGTGTCGATGCCGCCGGCAGGGGCCGGGAGGACCTCGCTGAGCGGGATCTCCTTACGTGCCGCATCCTCGGGCTTGAGCGGCATGAGGTAGGTACCGACAAAGCCACCAAAGAGGGCAGCGCCGACGTTGTCCGGGTGACGCTCTAGAAGCCGGCACATGTCAATCACCCACCCACTCACTCCGGTCACTAGTATCCGTCCGGCAGCATCTCTTTCTGGGTCCACCCCCAACGGGGGAGCACGGCCCGGCCGGGGTACACGGCATACTCACCAATCATCAAGCAAAAGTCAAACAATCTCTCTCGGGTGAGATGCTTCAGCCCGCCGCACTCCTTGCCGAGCATGACGCCAGCAACGACAGCAGCACCGCTTGACCCAAGACCACGGCCCAGCGGGATAGGATTCTTGATGTGCACATGGGTCTCGCAGGGAAAGGAGCGCTGGTCGTGGCAGCGCAGCACGTACAGGGCGACACGGGTGAGCAAATTGACCTCCGGGTCGAGCGAGATCTCGGCGGTGCCCTCGCCTTCGCCCTCGTAGGTAACGCGGCAGTTGAGCGGGTATGTCGACGTCTTCTTGGAGCGGTCGATGGTGACGTGCAGCTCCAGATACATAGACAAGGCGAGGCCGATGACGTCGAAGCCCGGACCAATGTTGGCGGATGAGCAAGGGGTCTTGATGATGAAGGACTCGACGGCCATTGTGACGGTGTGACTCTGACTCTGTCCTATCTTCTCTGTGTGGCCCTGATTTCCTTTTTCAAGAGCTTCCTGTCCTGAGACTCCTCCTCTGCTTCAATCCGTAAGGTACTGAAAACTCTTCTGGAGTAAGTTTATTATGACAAGTTTTTTCGTCCAAAACCCTGCCTGACGATGCGCGCCGACCTTCGGGATGGGGGATAAGGGCTGGGGATGTGGATGTATTGAGTGTGTGAGTGAGCAATGAGCGTGATGAATGAAACCCGAATTGAAGGACCGGCCCGGCCAAATTGCAAGCCAAGCAAAAGGCTGTGGGTTGCAGTGCTTGCAATGGGGTCGCCGCTTCGCTGATAACAGAGTTGCCGCGAACCTGTGAGGTTGTGTGTGCGATTGTGGATTTTTTTTTTTTCTTTTTTCTCGTTGGGACCCGGACCCCGATCGCGGAGCGGGGACTCGGCCAAGTCAACCCTGACGGTTTGGTCTCTGAGCACCCAGGGACCACAGAGAGGGGAGTCTAAGCTGTCCACTCCACAGCGGGCATTGCCGCTGTTAGGGGTTAAGACTACAAAAGCATCAAGATGGAACTTTAAAGGAAACCAAGTGGCACAAGAAGAGAGATGTCGTCAATTATCAAGAGCTGGACTCGGGTGATAAATCTTAATGTTGTTATGTTCCTGGCGAAAACCCTAGCCCAAACTAGGCATTGACTCAACCCTTATCGGGGAATACAAATCAGGACAGCTAACTACGAGCCCAGTTACTGACTGCATTCATCGTCATCGTCATAGAAGCAGAGAACTCATTCTTTTCCATTCGATCGGTATCATCATAAGAGTCTCTTCATCATAAGCCCTCATAACAGGTACCCTAAAATCCTACAAAAAACCGAGAAGAGAGATAAAAAGCCGAACAGACCACTCATCCACCCGACATCAAACCTCCTCCAACCCTCCTGTATCATCATGATATTTTTGGTCTTTGTTCTCTTTTGGCCATGATCTTGCGCATCATATCATCATCATGCTCTAATTGATCCTTACATACAAAGAAGACCATCCATCCTCCCCTCCCCATTTCCTCAAACCCACCACCTCACTAAGGCCAACCAGCAGCCTAACCCATCATCAGCCTCTCAATTTAAGGAGAGAACAGACCCCTCTCCCTCCTCCTCTCCTCCCGACCACTAGGCGTCATCGGCCTGGGCCCACTAGGCCTACGATTGACAGCGCTCGACTGCAGAGCATTGCTCAGATTGCGATTCTCCAGCTTCGGGCTGCTGCCGCTGGTGGTCACACTACCGGCAGCAGGAGCACTGCCGCTGGTCATTGTGCCGTACCCGCTCTCGACGCTGTAGCTGCCGCTAGTCTGCTTGCCCTGTAGGGCGGTAACGCGCTTGTGCTGCGCAGGGGTCGACGACCGCGAGTCGGGCACGGGCGGCATCTGGACGGGGGTGCCACGGATCTGGCTGAGGCCGCCGGGGCTGGCAGGAGGGGCCATCGCGTTCGGGTCCTGGTAGTCGAGGGGCTCCTTGGGCGGGCGCGGCGGTGGAGCGCTCAGATTGGCGGCCGGCACGGGCGACGAGCTCGTCCAATGGTAGTGCTCGCCGGGGCCAGGGGAGACCGAACCGTAGCTCTCAGGAGCGGCCGGGAAGCGAGGCAGGCTCGTGGTGGAGGCACCCCAGTCGGCCGACTTGGGGCTCATAGGGGAGCCGACATCGAAGCCGAGAGCCTGGGACTCAAGGGCTGCCTTGAAACGCTCTGTCTGGCCCGGCCGCGGCTGCGGGTGTTGCAGGTTGAGGGAATCACGGTGCGCCCGGTACTTGGGGTTCTCGGGCGTCATGCTGTGGGTCATCCAGTTGCTCTCCGGAGGAGGAGACGGGATCTGGTCAAACACGGTCGCCGGATCGGGCTGCGGCTCCTCATGAAGGCGGCCGTGCGTAAGGTCCTGCTCCGAGAAACCCGTATGGAGCTTGTCGCTCTGGAATGTCTGCGGCTGGGAGAATTGGTAGTTGTCCTCATATTGATACGGCTCAGACTGTGGCGGGGCAGACGCGATGTTGTTGACAGACTCGTCGCGGCTGGGCTGCTTGCTGTGCCGAGAAGATTCGGGGACACTGCTGGATGTCGTCGTCTCCGACCACCGTGAAATCTTGGGCAGGCGGAACCAGCTCGACCGGCCAGACTTAGTCTTTTTGCCACTCTCCTCGGTCTTCGGAGTGTTATCATTGGTGCCTTGAGCAGCAGGCGGTGTGTTCAGGGGTGCCACGCTGGCGGGCTGGTTCTGAGGAGTAATGATGTTCATATCATCGGCACGCCGCCCGTGGTCGTACTCGTCCTCATTGTCTTCCGGCACTGTGCTGATCCTGTACGCCGAGGGCTTGCGGTCATAACCAGGTCTACCAGATGTTGCACGGCTCTGAACCGAGAAGTGGCCAGACTGAGAAGGCTGGCTTGTGGTCGAGGTGCCAGCATGGCCCTCCGGCTCATAGCCCTGATCCTGCTCATATTGACCCTCAGGCTGAAGGGCCTGGTACGACTGCATGTCAAGGTTGCTTGGGGCCATGCTACTCTGCATGTTGCCTCCGGCGGTCTGCGCCTTGAGGGCGTCGACTTCATTCAGGAGCTGCATGAGCATCTCCTCAATCCGCGTGAGATCATTGGCACTCTTGGAGGTGAGGCCCTTAAGCGCACGCCGGAAGATGCTCCTCTTCTTGGCATTGATGTCGTCGTTGATAGTGCCGGCTTGTGAGTTTCGGGAGCTGCCAGGGTAAGGACGTGGGCCGCCGACGGCACGCTGGACAGTCTTCTCCGTGTTCTCCTTGACCTCGGTGATAATTACATCCTCGGTATCGGCCAGCAGGCGCTTGAGGTCCTCAAAGTTGTTGCGCATCTCCGTGGCAGTGCGGACAAGGGTCACCAAGAGCTCAGTGTCGCGTGCGCTGCGCTGGGCATCGCGAACCATCAGCTATGCCAAGGTTAGTATCTGTTTCACCATCATATTATCATGGATAACAACAAGTAAACTTACATGCTGCATCAGAGCAATGATATCCTTGGACTCGATGTTCTCAATGCCTGTACCAGTAGCGGCATCATAGAACTGATTGCCCATGCCGCTGGACATGCCGCTGAAGTTCCGCGTGTGCTGCGGAGCAAGGAAAGGATCGGAGGCCCCAGCAGCAGATCCTGGGCCGGCCAGATCGAGGCCCTTACCCTTGGCAGCTTGCGGGTCGGGGGTCTTGTTCGGACCCTGTGAGATGTAGCCCTCATCAACCTTGGTGTGGCTCATCGGGCTGCGTGTATCATAGAGATCGCCAAAAGCCGGGTTACTGAAGGCGCCGCTGCCCAATAGGGCATCGTTGATAGCGGGCAAGTTGGCAATCGGGCTCGATCCCTCATACGGATTGGTGACAAGCGTGTCACGCTTCTTGTCCTCCGGAGACCGATACCATTCGCTTTGTTCCGGGGTAGCCTGGATGCTGCGGTCTGGGGCATCCCGTGGCTGCAGGCGAGGAGTGGCATCACCCGGCCAGTGTCCTTGCTCCTCCCGACCAGTGTCGCCGTTGAGGAGAGAGGGGTTGGTCAGCATGTCATCATCATGCCACTGACCAATCTCCGGCAGAGGATCATTGGGGTCGGGGACACTGCTGAAACCGAGCTTGGGCTTTTCTTCCTCGCTGCCCTTGCCGTTGACCAGCTGTTCAGCGCTAGGGGTCTCGATGCCGGGCTTCGGACCATTCAAGTTCTTGGTCCGCTCCTTGAACGACCTGTTGCGCTGAACACCCGCAGGCTCGAAGTCTTCCTCATCCGAAACGACCTGCGGTTGCTGTTGCTGTTGCTGTTGTTGTTGTTGCTGCTGTTTCTGCTGCTGCCTGAGAGCTGCAGCGGCAGCACCGACAGCAGCGCTGGTAATGGCAGCCTCCGACATGGTAGGAGCCTGACGGTAGCGAGACATGGGCACCTTACGCCCATACTCATCCAGCTCGTACTCGATATATTCGCGAGACTCCTGGCTTGGGGTCTCGCCCCGCTCGTCCACAGAGCGCTTGAAAGGAGTGCCATGGTCTCTCGAGAGCTCTTCCTCAACGGTAGCCATCGACTCACGGCCATGGTTATATGGATGGTGACCAAGGGCGCTTGATTCACCTGTCATAACGGAGCCATCGAGCATTGAGCCGTCAACAAGTGACGCAACGTTCGACTCAACAGTAACAGGGTGCACGAAGTCGGGGTTCTTGCTGTCAACGGCACGAACAGCCTTGGCCGGGGAGGGGGGCTCCAATTCGCTGCTCACCGCACTCACAGGCTCCTGGTCGCGAACAGAGCTGCGGACACTCCGATCTTCGTCTCGATAATCGTGGCTTACTGCAGAACCGGCTTCGCTGGCCCGAAGGTTGGAAATAGAGTCACGATTGGGTTGCAACTCGCTTTCGGTGCAGCCCGAGACGCTCGGGATTGGGCTGAGGCCGCGGCGCTCAGGCTGATACGGCACATATCGCAGAGGAGGGGGTACATCCTGTGTGCTGTAATAATCGTAAGGGTTCTGTGCACCATAGGCGTCGTTGGCGTCATCGTAGTCGTCTTCTTCGCCGCGGTAGCGCCGACGAGGGACCTTGTTTCCATAGTCATCTAACACGTATTCATCAGGCTCGCCAGTCCGCTGCTTTGGTAACAGCTTGAGATCGCCATGGGACACCTGGGAAAGCAGGCCTGGCAGAGCAGGAATGTCGGAGAGCTTTGTTGGCGTTGGTGTGGAGGTGTCGGACCGTATGTCGTCCAGGGCACCGCGAGCGGGGGTCCGCTCTTGGGTTGCAGAAAGAGGCCTATCGCTGTCGGCCGTCAAGATGGAGGCCCTCGTCACATCAGAGGGATTCACATCACTCATCAGTGGCATTGGAGGGACGGGAGGGCTCAGGTCAGACTCTTCATCGTCGAGCGCATGATCTGACATACGGCCACGCATCTCGGCGCGACGTCTTCTCCTGGCTTGCTGCTTATCATCCGACGGCGACTTTTCATAGTTAGATGGAATTCTTAGAGGAGCAACAGCGCGAACAGGGGTGTCAAAATCGTCATAGTCTTCTTCTTGGCTGAGGCCACCACTGCTGTCGCTGAACTCATTACGAGCCTCACGGTCGCGACTCTCCTTACTCCTCATGCTATCACGAGGGTTCGACTTGTCAGTGCCAGCGCCTCGGCGCTTATCGCTGGTAAAGTCATCTCTTGACGCCGTTGTAGTGCTCGTGGAGGTCAAGGAATCGCGACGGGGCTTCCGCTGACTTTGTTCCCTCTTCAAAGCATTCAGCTCAGGAAGGATGAGGCGGCGAATTGCATCCTCGACCGTCTCCAGCAGCTTGGGGTTGTTGATAGACGACGCCTTGGAGGCGCCCGATCGGACTGTGTGCTGCGAGAAGGCCGACGAGACAACACTAGAGTCTGCAGCCGAGACAACCGAGTCCGAATGACCCTTCGAACGCCTCCTGGGCGACCTAGCACGCTCGGCGTGCCGGTCATCCTTGCTGACGCTGCTGGCCCGGCTCTTGCTCGACTTGTGTTTGCGTTCCCGTTCTCGCTCCCTTTCCCTTTCCTTCTCCCGCTCCCGTTCACGCTCCCGGGTTTTGGAGACAGACACCCGCTCGCGGTCTTCACGGTTCTTGGTCCGGGACCTATCGCCAGCAGACGCGGTACTCAATCCAGAGGCTGCGCCAGCAACGTAATCGGCTGTGCGAGACGGGCTTTTGCTCCTGGCGCTCTTGACATCTGAGTACCCGAAGGAAGTGGTCGGACCCGACCCGTCAAGGAAACTGTTGGTAGGAATGGCCGAGATTTCGCTCATGGTGTTCTGTCCGTAGCTGAGCTTGCTCTCATCACCTGTCGGAATCAGGGGACTGGCTGGGCGACGGCGACGCGTGTTCGAAGGCCGGTCGATATCAATATCAACGTTTCGACTCACAGTGCTCTCCTCGGTAGCAGAGGCGTACGAAGTGGCGTCGTCGTTATCTTCAGGAGCAACTGAGAGATTCTCGGGCTCGCTCTGGGCAGCGCTCTTATGAGCCGAACGGCGGCTGACACTCGCTCTCCTCGATTTGGTTTGCGTGATCTCAATGCGACCGCCCGAAGACCCCTTCGATCGGTGTTTACTGCCCGGGGTGACGCGGACACGGACGCTAGGCTTACGATTGTCACTAGCACCGGAAGCAGTGCTGGCCCTGCCGCCTTCGAAGTACTCGATCAACAAAGATGCCCGTGACCCGGTGGCCCTATGGGTTTTGATGGTCACAGGAGTGCCATCCTCTGGGAGTGAATAAGATGATTTGTCGTCCTTAGAAAGATCGGTCCCCGTTTCGCTCGTGGTCCCGGTCAAGCTGGTCGAGTTTGTATCGGTCGGCGGTGGTAACGGCGGCGCCGTTCGCCTTTTACTCTCGACAACCATGGCTGCTTGGCCCAGGTTGGGCAGGCTGACGTGCAGCTTAGGTGCTTAGACAATCAGGTATAAGGGGCCTATCAGCTGCGTTCGGTCGACCAATTAATCCCTTCCACGGAGTCACTTGCTTCCTGTCCGGCAAGTACTGGAGGGCAGAAAGTTATCGGAGACTAGCAGGAAGTAAATTGGTGAAGGAAAAAAAAGGCGCAGAGAAAAGTGATTCGCCAGGCAAAAGTGAGCTCGTTAGGAAGAAGATATCAGGCGCGATCGCGGTTAAACCTAGGAGTCAACGAGTGACATGTGAGCAGACAATCGTTCCAGAAGTTCCCGAGTGGACTCGAAGAAACATCACGCAGCAGTGCTGCGCTGTGAGTCTCTTGCGCAACGCTATTCAATAAGGATTAAAGGCGAATCGAGAAAATAAAGCTGCGCTTCGATAAGGCTGCACAGAGAGATGGGTACAATGAACATACGTACATGTATAACAGACAGTGGCAGCGGCACAAACTATGGGCGGCCTGTGAAAATGAAGGGAAGTGAGAGGTGGCGCAGGCGGTCAGAAGACGATGATGGGCAGTTTGCTGTGATGCGCAAGTCGTGTGTTGAAGCGGCAACAAGGGTCCAATGTGCCGGCCTCACTGGCTTAGCGGGGCAGCGCACTGCAGGCGGAGGTCCAATCGCGATGGTGATAAGCGTCCTAAGGAGAAACTTGGCTCAAGGCCAGTTGCTGGAGACTCGAGAGTCCTTTCAGGTCGTTGCAGTTCCGTTCCGCTGTAGTCAAAGAGAGAAGATTAAAAGGCCAGCCGCGAGCCGGTCAGATGAGAAGAGATGTCGGCGAGAGTGTGGCAGTTGGATAGGTAGGTGGGTAGGCAGAAGCTCTTCGCTTCTGCGACGAGCTTGCCTCCAAGTGAGTTCCGGGTCGCACTGGCGGTGGATCGGATGGAGATTGTGGGATCGTGGATTAGGCTTGATGGAACAGCAGGGAAGCTGAGTGTCAAGAGAGGATGTGTGTGTGTGTGTGCCTTTCTGGGAGCCGAATCCCGATTGCTGCAGCACCTGTTGCTCGCACAACCTCCAATTCAGGGGCCTTGCTCCCGGCTCACCCAGCCTCCGTCGCGCGGCAGCGAGTGATGGAGCAGACAGGCTTGATGGTGATGGGAGGAGGGAAGACAGGCGAGCAAGCTGAAGGGGCAGGCACGGCAAAAACCTTGGAAGGCGGGTTGAGATGGCCACACGAGGCAGAAAGAAGCCAAGCGGGAATCCTTCTCTGCCGTGCGTGCTGCTGTGGCCTTTTTCTGCCAACCGGACGTAGTCCAGAGGGAGGAACCTATGGGAGGCGCTGGGATTGTCCACAAATGGCCGGGATAGGTAGTGTCGATGTGCTGGCGATGCTTGACAGGGTCTGGGCCAATTGCGCGTGGAGTCTGGGGTCTCTGGTGCAGCAACGTGCAGTG
>JAAFKN010000089.1:0-23203 GCA_011800035.1 Thermochaetoides dissita | reverse complement strand
CCTGCCAAATCCATATGCTCCTGTCTCATATCCTGGCTACGTGCAGCCGAATCCTTGCGGTGCAAACCCAGGGGACGTGACGCTTCGCTGGGGAGGGCCAGGGAATGTAGGAGCCCCGGGAGGAAGCTGGAAGTTCGGTGGCGGTACCGTGGGGCTGATTGGGCTCACAGTCGGCCCTCCCGGAGGAAGGCCGGGAGAGAAGGGGGTCGCAGCATCGCTGACAAGCGTCTGTTGCAATGGGTTCAGCGAACCGTCATCCGGCGGCGGGGTCTTTTCCCGATGGACGACCTGCTCGGGTGCAGGCGGTGCGGCAGGGTTGTAAGCAATGGGCGCGAACTGTTGAGGGCCTGGAGGAGGAGGAGGAGGAGGAGGAAGGGTAGCAGGCGCGGGTGTGCCAGTAGCTCCAACTACTGCAGACACTGGCGCTCCGGAGAAGCTTGGGGCGGACTGTTCGGTCGAGTCGTTGGAGTCATTGGTGCTTGATTCGGCCTGGGACTCGGAGATGGCAGCTTGCTCAAGCCTCTGCACAACTGCGCTGACCTCGGCCTCCTCGCGAGGAGGCGGACCTGGCTCGTCCAGAACCTCACACTGAGCGGCAGGGAGGACACGTCGGATGCCATTGACGAACATCAATGCATCTTGGGGCGTCCAGAAGTAGATGTCGAGGGAATGCAGCTTGTAGTGGTACTTGGCCTGGTTATGCGGGTCCCATGTCGGGAGATGCCACTCCTGAGTGCCCTCGACCTCGCCGACCGTGAGTGTTACCAGGCATATGTGCCTGTACGAGTAGCGCAGATGGATTTTGTCGAGGTCTAACTCTCCCAGTCTGTGTCAGCCTTTCCTTGCGTCCAAGTTACAATGCCCGTGGCAGTCCTTACAGCCGGTAAAGGCATCTTGATCCTCAGTTCCAGGGTTGTTCGCAATCTCTAAGCGTGCGCGGCCTTGGGTGGCGTCCTCAAACAGATAGATATATGATCCCTTGTCGAAGCGGTGGTGCGGGGGCTTCGTTGTCGGCGGGCTGTAGAAGTAGTGCACGTCGCCATAGCTTGAGACGAGCGGTCAGGCTGCTGCTCTCTCGTCGAGCCAAGTTGCGGCAGCGGCACTTACAGTGTGGCCACATTCTCCTCTCCTGGCCTAGCGGCCATCTTGTGCGGCCTTCAGTTGTGGGACAATGCCAGCTCAGGAGAACGTTGGAGGATGGGCTCCGAGCAGAAGAGGGGCTGCAGGAGAGGCAATATCTTGCGGAGAGAAGGGGAGTTACGAGAGGTTTAGGTTTCAAGGGAGGGAGCTTGAGAGTCGAGACGATGTTGGGGTCCGGCCCAGCTTATCTTCAGCAGATGGTCAGGCCGGGAACTGCCACTTGACACAGAGCCAGAGAGAGTCCAAGTAACCTGAAAAAAAAGGCAAAGCTGCGACGAGCACGAGAAATATGTCGCCGACGGGACCGTGCAGCCCGTCCTTGACCCTGGTGTGACGGCAGCCAGAAGCCATCTGTCTTGCTGCAGGACCATCACTTGGCTCCCGTCACTCGGCTTTTGGCTGATGCCTCCTCCCTGTCACTGCTGCCCCGCGCACAACCAAAAGCGGCGTCCGTCGCGTGTTGAACTTGCGGGCACACCGCATCGTCGAATCAGCATTTGCAGTGGCGTCGATCCTGCAGTACTTGTGCCCTGCGACCCTGGCTGGCTGATCAAGAGCCGTTTTCCACTTGGTTCCCGCCGTGTATTCTTGCCATGGTGGTGCAATGGCATCACTGTCATGGGCTTTTTTTTGCTGAGCGCTTACAGAGCAAAAAGTGGGATGGCGCCGGGCCAATTGGTGATGAGAGAGAGATGCCAAATGGGTCTTGGTCCAAGTCTCCAAGCCTTGTGTGCACGAACCAAAGGTCCCCAAAACCCGCCCCACCTTGGTGGGGTTCCTGCCATCGTCTCAAACCCAAGCCTCGGGCGCTCAACCAGCAGGGTACCTGGCCGCCCTGGCCAAATTTTCGAGGCTTGGCCCGGGCGCCGCTGGACGTTACGGAAGAAGCCGACGGTTGTAGCAGCTGTGGTCCACCAGAAATTTGTCGCTGCGAGACACCCATCGACGACCGGGCCGGCGACATTGTCCTAGGCGCAATCCCTCCCAATTCGGCGAGTCCAGACTTCTCTCCAGTAAGCCAGCCTCTTCGCAGAGCCACGGTCTTGCCTCATACCTCTACGTCTGGCAGTTTCTAACACATGACCCAGCCCAACGAACGAGACACTCCCTGTCGTCTACCGCAGCCTATCGTCGAGCCCTTCGCACAGGTCGTCAGATTTTCTCGAAACAAGAGGCCCTTAGGTGCCTCGTAGTTCCGCTTTCCTCCCCTTCCAATCCTCCACCCAGCCAGCTCTCTCCCCCCTCAGACTCGCCAAAATGGGTATCCATTCGGTCTGCCAGGCCTGCGCCCACCTGCAGAACTCCTCCCGCGCCCGCCTCGGCCTCACCTCGATCCCTAACACCAAGTATAACCTCCGGCTGATGCTGGCCATGCACCGGGCAGGCCTAATTTCATCGGTGACACGTGGCGGCCCGAGACCCCCATCGCCGGAGGAGCTCCTGACGCTCGAGACCGAGCCGGTCACCCCAGCCAACGTGGCCACGCGCCGCCTATGGATCGGGCTCAAGTACTGGAATAATGAGCCCGTGCTGCGCAACCTGCAGCCCATCTCAAAGCCGTCGCGGCTGGTGACGGCGAACCTGAAGGAGCTGAACTTGGTCGCGCGTGGGTTGCCTGTCGGTATGCTCAAAGGGTTAACCATGGGTGAATCCCTGTTTTTGAGCACCGATCGCGGCGTTCTGGAAATCCGGGAGGCACTGGAAAGGAAGGTTGGAGGACTGGTTCTCTGTCGAGCGTCATAATAAAGGAGTTTGGCTTGGGGTGTTTTGATGGGGGGTGGTGTGGTGTCAAAGTTTCCATCTGGATTTAGTCAGATTTGACTCGACTTGGTCCAGAACGGAGATGCAATTGACAACCAATAGTGGTACTGTGCTCTGATGTATGATACTGGCGGTTAAAAAAAGGATATGTCAAATCTTGTGTTATAGTACTGTTTTTTTGACAATTCTGTACATTAAATCGCCGAATCTGTCCTTCACTTCGGCTATGGTAGCATCTCCATCGTCACTTATCCGGTTAATGTCGATGTCCTGTCTAAACCATTGACTGTCATGATACATAACTACAAATGAACTCCTTGATTTAACACCGGTGGCCAACGCTATCTACCATACATGAACCACCGCTAACTCCTAAAACCGATAAGCAAAACAGAACTACAAACCCTTTGGTCCAGGTATCATATATGGAGTGTCCTCAACATTAACAGTGCCCCTGCACGCAAGGGCTGCAGAAATTAAAAGCAATACGGAACACCCTACTTGGCTTGCTAGGCCAGCATGCAAACTAGAACGCTGTGACCTGTGACGTTACTCAGAGGTTGTCTCCGATGTCTCCCCGGCCTTCTTAACTTCTTCATTGCTGGGAGTACCAACACCCTCAGCGGCCTCCGTTGGTTTGGTCTCTGCAGCCGCAGCTGCGGCTGCTGCTTCTTCCTCTGCAGTCTTGACTTCTGGCGCAGCTTCTGTCGCAACATCAGGCTCCTGTGTTGCTTCGACCGCAGGCTGAGGAACACTCTGCTCTGGCTCTTCGGAGATTGGCACTGTCGTTTCAGACGACTGAGGTGTTTCAACGCTCTCGTTCGCCACCTCATTGTCGCGAACCATGGGCTCCTGTTTGCTGGCATCATCCAATTCCGGGGCAGCACTGATTTCAGGTGCAGGAGCCTGCTGAGTAGTCTCAATCTTCTGATCAGGCTTGTTTTCCCTAGCCTGATCAGGTTCGGTCGGAGGGACATGGGAAGCTGGCTCGGCCTCGACCTTGGGTTTATCGGTGGTCGAGCTCTGCAGCTGGGTCGAAGACGATGCAGCGCTTGTGGGCTTCGAAGCGGGCTTCTTCAAAGTCTTTGTTGTCACCGTCTTTTTAGGTGCTGCCGCCGCCACCGGCTTCTTGGTGGCAGTGGTGTGGGCGGCCTTCTCGGCGGCTCTGGAAGCCGAAGCTTGAGTAGGGCGTGTCATACGAGCAAGGAACCCCTCATCCACAGGTTTCTCCTTCTTGGTCGGCGGATGATCCTTTGCCGGCTGCTTGGGGGGCGGGCCCAGGCTTGGCCGCGGCCGATTGATGGTCGAGCTCTGCCTCCTAAGGCGCTTTGGAGCTTGTGATCTGGGAACTGCAGGTCCATTGGTAATAACACTTGCCCTGCTGGAGGGACGTCCGTGAGAATCGCCAGTTGTGGCGGTGCTGCCGCTGGGACGAGACAGTGACGGTTGACGCGAAGTGACTTTGGATCCCGAAGCGGCCGTGTGCGAAGTCAAGCTGGGAGGGAGCTTGACAGGGCGCGTTGGCGACTTAGGCTTGGGCTTGACAAAACTAGTGTGAGGGGATGATGTAACAGACGACGACTTCTTTGCGGTCACAGCGGTCGATGTCTTAACAGAAGTGGTGGATGACCGGGGGCTTGTTGACTCTTCGGGAGGGTGAGGTTTCTTGTCAGGCGTCTTCTTCGCCGGAGGCTGTTCATTTTGTTTCTCGCCCGGGCTCTTTGGGCCTTTCAGGTTGATGGGTGACTTCAAGGCTTTCGGAGCTGATTTGTTTGCTGGCGAGACTGCGATGGGCTTTGGGGTAGGCTTTGATGTGCGCGAACTATTCTTACCAGGCTCGTGCTCTGCAGGCTTCTGGTCTTTTCCACCTTTTGAGCCATTAGTCTTTGTCGTATGGGGCTGTGATGTCTCGGCCTTCTCGAGAGAGGACTCTTTGGCCCCATTTGCCGCAGGAGCTGCGGAAGTATCAGGCTTTGAGCTCGGCTGGGCCTGAGAAGAAGGCGATTCTTTCTTCTCCTCCACCGTTTGCGGAGAATCACTGATAGTCTGGTTGAGCAACGATGTCCGAGGAGGAGACTTGATCATTGCGTCAAATGGGTTCGGGCGCTCGGTGCTTGCTGTGGGTGTGGTGACTCCGCTGCGCAAGACCAAACCAGAATCTTGACTTCCTTCAAGCCGCTGAAGCTGAAGGCCTACCCTACCGTCCTTTTCAATCGCGATAAAGTTGGTCCGGATCTTGGAGAGTGGTCTGGGCGATTCGGTGCCGGGACCTAGGGGGCATAGTGTTAGAGCCTCGACTTGAACAGCATACGGAGAACACGGCGGCGGCCAAAGCCTCGGAACACCGTGGAATCCGACGGAAAGCGCTGGCCTTACCGCGTGGGATGCCAGGAGACCTGCCTCGCTCTGGAGAGTTGCTCTCGCCCGATTTTTGCTCAAACATAGCACGGAGGTTCTTGACCGCGCCGGTACTCATGGTTGCTGATTGTTCGGGAAGCTAAGCCAAGTGTTGAGGGGGCTTGATGGATGAGGAAGAGGAAATCGAGATAAGCTGCGACACAAAGGCCGCAATGGAAAGCGCGGAGATGTTGCTTTTAGAAACTGCAAGGCAGTTGTGGTAGTGTCGAGATGTCGCGATGTCGCGCAGCCCAGGCCCGACAAGAAAGAGTTGCAGCGTGCTGCTGCGGGAGCGCGTCTTTTCGAGCCTTGGGAGTTTGTTGGCGGAGCACGCGGACTCGAATGTGTTGTGCTGCTTCCCCGACAACGAGGAAGTGCCGTGATTTGATGCAGGCGAGATAAAAGCGGTGATGGCGACAGTCAGGAGCCAGAAAGGGCGGGTTGCTGATCGATTGCTGATGGCAGGTTGCGAAGTGGCCAGCTTAACAAAGTTGGAGGTTGCGAGACCTGCGACGAAGGGGCGCCGAGCGACGAATGAAGACGCGGTTGCTCAGTCGAGCGATAGCTTCGTGGTGCCACCCTATAAAAATGCGGCCTGTCTCACAAATTGGGGAACGCGCTGCCAGTCCCGGGAGGTAATGGGGGACTGGCCTTACTTCAGGGGAAACTGGTAAGCTGCGGATCCCCTCGTGGTTGTGCTCCCCGCCATCCCCAAACAATGCAGGCATGCAGAAAAACATGCGTGCAATGCGGCCCTGCAGCAGCAGTTTAAAGCGATGGACGGGAGAATGATGAGGCAGCTCAAACGGCGGCACAGGCTCCGGCCTCCAAGCTCCCAAGCAGCCAGAGTCCGCTGGACCAGCGGACAAGGTTCCAGTTGAAATCAAACGGACAGCCCGATGCCACAATGACTGGTTCCCTGGCCCAGGGCCAGCTGCCGACGGACGCTGCGTTTCAGGGACTCGGCAGCCAACGGCGACTAGGCTTGGCGCATCTCGTGGACCTGCGATCTTCTGGGACAGCTGGGAACACAGGCCCGTCGGACTTGTTGCGGCTTGTCGTTCGTCAGTGGGGAGTGTCGGTGGGTCCAACCACGTCGCGCGCGTGAGATGTTCTGTTCCAATCATGCGTTTCCCTTCAAGGATGCCGATGTTCAATGGCGTTCATCTGATTGCACATGCTTTCCTGAGTCGTTTGTCCAGAACCTAGCGTCATCCTTTCCAGGTCTCCATAGAGTCCAGGCAACTGTGAGGGCTCCCTTTGGTTATCACAACATCCTGGAACACTCCCCATCAGCCAGTTCTCTTTGTCAACGACTTGATCTTGGTTAGCCCCCGGCCATTGATCATCGCTGCAGATGTTGCCCAGCTCCTCGAGGCCTCCATCATCGTCTTCGACATCTAGCAAGACTTGAGCGTCGGAGGGCACAAGGCTGATGGAGCCTCGGCTTGGCTCACCTGTCTTCACTACACCTACGGATTGCCTAGGCAACTGGCAAAATACACATCCACACGGGCCAACGCGCCATAATATTTATTCATCTTTCCTTTGGGTATCATGTCACAGACTTTGCTCGTTCCTGGCGTTTCTCGCCCATCTATCCGTCACCTCTTCTGAATGGCTCTCTTTTCCTGCACGAGACGCAACTGCGCCCGACGAGAAAGGTGCCTGAGTTCCCGTTCTGACCGGACCTTTTCTTTTGCCAGTCATAGAAGGCAGCGTCAAACTGAGCCTCTTCCCGTTCACGATACGCTGGGTCATCCGGTGGCTTGCGCAACCGCCGCGAGGTCAAAGTTTTTCAAAAAGAAGTGGAAAAATGGCGATCCAGATGGTCATCGTTCCACTGGTAGATCATGGTGTCGAAGGATACTTGGTCCTGGATGCAAAACTTCATAACCGTGCTGCGAGGGTAGAAGGTTGAGTTCCAATCCAACTCCCTATGCGTTGCCATAAGTGCCTGACTGAAGTCGACGAGCCTTCCGGGCCTGTAATTGTCGGCTCGAACGTCCCAAACCACGATTCCTAGCCGATCGAGCTCTCGAAAATCTCGGCACATCCGGGGCTACATTTCGTATGTGAAAGGCACAAAGGGATTCCCCAGCTATGTATTCCTTAACAATTGCCCTGAGAAGCCGTCCCTTGTTGGCAACACCTCGATTCCAGTCGTCGAAACCGCGCTACCTAAAGTCATCCTCTTGGCTCTGGGTCAATATCACATAGCCATAACAGTGCACGGCGAGATCTTCGCGTTTTCCTTCTTTCATGCGTCCATAAGCGCGGCATCCGCAATGAAGCACATCTTTCTGATTCATAACATCGTCGACATTAACATAGCTGTTATCCAAATAATTCCAGGGCACGAGCTCCCTGGGATGGGAAAAGCGGAACTGGAGGACAGTCAGCCCAAATGATCCAAACAATGTCCGCCTACCTGTCGGCCGGCTCTGGTACCTACCACTTTCACCGCATACTCCGAGTCATCGATGATTGCGCGAAAGACCTCAGCATGAGACCGCCCCCAAGATGCTCTACGAAAGTAATGTCGCGTTTTGAGTTGTCGCAAGGGCGAAACGGCTCGAGCTTCGGCCCTTTACACCATGGAAGTGGCCGAGTAGCTTGCATTGGTAAAATGGCAGCACCATTGAGAACTCAACACACAGTCGGTCACTTAACCGTAAAGTTGGATGGCTATCTGTCAGTAGTACATTGTCCGAGCATGCTTTGATGGTCCGTTTTTTACATGATGAGCGTGTAAGTCATGTAGGGGGGCCACACTTGCGGTTGCTGCCTAGCGGGTTGTTGGCGACTGGCAGTTGGATCACTTCCTCTTCCGAAAAGTTTCTTGAACTGGAGAAACTTGCTGTCCATGCCATGAAAGTTGGCAATTATCCTAGCGACATAAGATAAGGATATGCCACGAAGGAGCCTCTGACTTGGCCATTGGCCTTCCAACTTGGCCAAGGACCATCGCCTGGGATTCTGGGTGATTGGGACCTCAAAATCTGAAAGAAACACAACCTAGGGGAACGCCCACAGCAAGGACTGTTGGAAAACATGGCCGGACATAGGAATCTCGTGACTTGAGTAGTCACTTCCAGCTCGTCGCATGATACCATAGTGTGCAAAGGCACCTTTAGGAAATAAGGCACAGCCTAGTCGCCATGCGAAAATGATCCGCCTTCGAATGGTCAAAAATATATTTTACAACGAAGAGATAATCCCTCAGAAAATATTGCACTTAGCACCACTTCGTGAATTTACGATCAGGTTGGATCTGTTCTAAAAAATCATACTGCCTAAATAAAACCGTTCTACGGCTAGATGAATCGTACAATGAAAATCGTCTTTTTAATCAAAAGATGAGCCAGGGTCGTCCTGATCAAGTCAGAACAATCTCTTGTCGCGGGATCTAAACGGTGTATAGACTTTGACCGTAAAAGATCTTTTTCACCTTGAAATAATTTTATGTCATTTTGGCAGAAAGCGCATCCGTGGCTGTAGCGGCCAACCCGTGCCTACTTCTCTGGAGGTATGTGTCATCCCCTATGGTAGTCTTGTGTTGCAAGTTTGCAGACTGAGCAACTGGAGTGGAACTGCCAGAAGCAACCTGGAAGTTGAGTGGTGCCTTGTGCGATGAGGATATCTCACAGTCTCATTTTCCAATGCATACTGTGTCCTATGCCCCGCAACATCCACTCTTGAACCCAGACGGAGCTGTGTCGCTTGGCGGGGCGATCGCCGGGAAGGCAGCTCCGATCCCGGCTGTGTGTTCACCTATTGCGTCAGTCCAGGTTTTTTTGACGCTGCCGAGACCAATTGGCCTCGAAAATATTCCTCGGCCAAAAAACCAGTGAACAAGAGCACACCATGGCGGCCCGGAGAACTCTCAGAATCGGTAAGGCCTTCGTGCACCGCCCGGTCTTAGGGCTAATTGAGAGATCAATATGATCAATATCAGCCTGCTCAGCCTCGTCTCAGTGCCGTTTCCCGCTGACTTGTGCGCGTCCCAGGCCTCATTCCCGGCGATGGCATTGGCAAGGAGGTAATCCCCGCGGGTCGCCGCATCCTCGAGGGCTTGCCTGCCTCGCTGGGCCTCAAGTTCGAATTCATTGACCTCAAGGCCGGCTGGGAGACCTTCCAGCAAACGGGCGTTGCCCTGCCCGAGGAGACGGTCTCCGTCCTCAAGTCCGACTGCGACGGCGCCCTCTTCGGCGCTGTCAGCTCACCAACCACCGCCGTCAAGGGCTACTCGTCGCCCATTGTAGCCCTGCGCAAGAAACTCGACCTGTACGCCAATGTACGGCCCGTCAAGACGGTCGTGTCCGCGCCGAAGCCCATCGACATGGTGATTGTGCGCGAGAACACTGAGGACCTGTACGTCAAGGAGGAGAAGACCTTTGACACGCCCAATGGCAAGGTCGCCGAGGCTGTCAAGCGCATCTCGCAGCGCGCCAGCAGCCGCAT
The DNA here is from genome assembly GCA_011800035.1 of Thermochaetoides dissita. Classification (NCBI taxonomy): domain Eukaryota; kingdom Fungi; phylum Ascomycota; class Sordariomycetes; order Sordariales; family Chaetomiaceae; genus Thermochaetoides; species Thermochaetoides dissita. The sequence continues at coordinate 13,441 of JAAFKN010000089.1, read as the reverse complement.
TGCGACCATGGCCGGCGAGATCGCCTTGCGCCGCCAAAAGATCCGCGCGGCCGGCAGCCCCAGCATCCACAAGGGGCCCCTCGTCACCATCACTCACAAGTCCAACGTGCTGTCGCAGACTGATGGCCTGTTCCGTTCGACCGCACGCGAGGCCCTGGCTGCGCCGCGCTTCAAGGACGCCGGTGTCGCTGTCGAGGAGCAGATTGTCGACTCCATGGTGTACAAGCTCTTCCGCCAGCCTGAGGCGTACGATGTGATTGTTGCCCCCAACCTTTATGGCGACATCCTGTCCGACGGTGCTGCTGCGCTGGTTGGCTCTCTGGGCCTGGTTCCCAGCGCTAACGTTGGCGAGGGCTTTGCCATTGGTGAGCCCTGCCATGGCAGCGCGCCCGACATCCAGGGCAAGGGCATTGCGAACCCTATTGCTACGCTGCGCAGCGCTGCGCTGATGCTCGAGTTCCTCAATGAGGAGGAGGCCGCTGCCAAGATCTATGAGGCTGTTGATGCCAACCTCACTGAGGGCGAGCTGCTCAGCCCGGATCTGGGCGGCACTGCGACTACGGAGGAGGTTGTGCAGGATATCCTCAGACGTTTGTAAAGGCGCCGGCGTGGCTGTGGTGGAAAAAAAAAATGGAAATAACTATGTGGCATGAAGAACATGTACATGTATACCCCGGTCTTTACAAAGTAGAATAAAGAAAACATTAAGTGTGACTGGTTCGGTTCCCATTCAAACACCAGCTCATGTTGGTTCTTCCTTGGCAGTGTTGAGGAGAGATTCATCGAATGTCATTCCTGATAAATACACTTCCAAAGCCCAGAAGAACTCGCAAAAGATGTAATATCATACATGTACATATAGGTACACATGCTACATATAAATAGGCACAGAATTCCCACCCATCCGACTCCTCTGGCGAAGTTGGCCTTATACCCAGATATCTATCCCAGATCACAATACCTTGCCTTAGTCCATCAAGGGACATCCATGATAACCCCGATGAAACCATCCATAATACATAGTATTACCAAGCCCTTGATCGTTTGCCCTCCAACTCTGCGTTCTGTGGATTCCCTCTGCCGCAGCCCTGCCAGATTGCCTCGCTGATCTGAGCAAGATGCGTAGGCACTTAGCTCGCAAGCTCGGTCCACAAAGAGCCAAACAAGCCAGTTTGCGGACGCCTTCACGCAGAAAGAAAAGCCAGAGGAGAAACTCGAAGCTCTCCCAGCCAACAAGCAAAGCTACATGTTGCTTACTTAGTCCGCTTAGCTTCGAGTTCCTTCTCGTACTGAGCAACAAGCTCCTTCCTGTAGGTGGTAAAAGGGACATGCATCAGCATAACAATCCTCATAGAAGACATAGAACAATATCGGGGGTACATACTGCAAGTGCGGCGGCGCGGGGGCATAGTGGCTAAATTCCATGCTGAACTCGCCCTTACCCTGAGTGGCAGCGCGCAGATGAGTACTGAAGCCGAACATGGCATTGAGAGAGCACTCGGCAATCATGGTGAACTCATCGGCACCGACCTCGGTGTCCACAATGTTGCCACGCTTGTTCATGAGCATCAGAACGTTACCCTGGAACTCGGCAGGGGCCGTGATGGTCGTCTTCATGAGAGGCTCCAGAACAATGCCGCCAGCTTCCTTGAAGGCCTTGCGGAAAGCCATCTGAGTAGCCAGGTTGAAGGCATAATCGCTGGAGTCGGTAACGTGAGTGGCACCGTCAGTGATGACCATCGACGCACCAATGACCTTGTGGCCTAGCAGAGGGCCCTTGAGACAGGCCTCCTCGAAACCCTTGCCGCAAGCACTGAGATACTTGTCGGGAATGGTACCGCCAACGACGCGCGTCTCGAAGTGGTTGGCCTCCGGGTTCTCCGAGTTGGGCTCGATCCAGCCAATGACGCGGGCATAGTCACCAGGACCACCAGTCTGGCGCTTGAGCAGGTAGTCGAACTCGGCACGCTTGGTGATGGTCTCGCGGTAAGCGACACGCGGCTTGCCCGTCTCGCACTCGACCTTGTACTCGCGGCGCAGACGCTCGACGTAGATATCGAGATGCAACTCGCCCATACCGCTGATGATGGTCTCTTCGGACTCCTCATCGACATGCAGACGGAATGTAGGATCCTCACGCATAAAGCGGTTCATGGCCTTACTGAAGGCGTCCGCGTCGCTGCTGCGCTTGGGCTTGATGCTGAGCGACATAACGGACTCGGGCACGTACATGGACGTCATGCCGTAAGGCAGACGACCATCAGTGAAGGTATCGCCAGAGGCACACTCAACACCGAAGACGGCACAAATCTCACCGGCACCAATCTCGCTAACATCCTCCATCTCGTTCGCGTGCATCCGGACGATACGAGGGATGCGGACTTTCTTGTCAGTGCGGGCATTGAACAGGTACTGGCCCTTCTTGAGCGAGCCCTGGTAGACACGCATGTAGGTAAGCTGGCCGTAGGGGTTCTCTTCCAACTTGAAAGCCAGACCGACGAAAGGCAGGGAGTTGTATGGCAGGAGCTGCACAGGCTGCTCGCCCTTAGACCGGTCCAGAGCAGCGTTGTACGTCTCGCTGGGGTTTGGAAGGTAGTCGCACACAGCGTCGAGCATGGGCTGAATGCACTTATCGGCAAGCGCAGAACCCATCAACACAGGAGTGAACTTGCAGGCAATGGTCGCCCTCCGGATCGCAGCTTTGATCTGCTCGGGGGTAGGTGTCTTCTCCTCGAGGTACATCTCGGCAATCTCATCATCGACGTCGGCAAGCTTCTCGATGAGCTCCTGCCTCTTCTGCTCGGCGAGCTCCTTCAAATGCTCAGGGATGGTGTTCGAGACCTTCACGTTCATACCACGGTGGCCGTCGTTGCGAATCGCCTTCATGTTAATAATGTCAACCACGCCTTCAAACTCCTTCTCTGCACCGATGGGGATCTGGATGGCGGCAGCGGCGATCTTGAGCTTGCTGTTGATCATCTCGACGGCCTTGAAGGGATTTGCACCCATGCGGTCCATCTTGTTGACGAAGCTGATACGGGGCACGTTGTAGCGTTTCATCTGCCGGTCGACGGTAATGGTCTGACTCTGGACGCCGCTAACAGCGCACAAAACCATGACAGCACCGTCGAGGACTCTCATGGCACGCTCGACCTCGATAGTGAAGTCGATATGGCCAGGGGTATCGATCAAGTTCAGATGGTACGTTTCCTCGCCCTTCTTCCAGTCACAAAAGGTGGCAGCAGACTGGATGGTGATACCACGCTCGCGCTCAAGTTCCATGGAGTCCATTTTGGCGCCGACGCCGTCCTTGCCTCTGACCTCGTGGATGGCCTTGACACGGCCGGTGTAGAAGAGAATGCGCTCAGTCACGGTGGTCTTGCCGCTGTCGATGTGTGCCTATGCAGCGGTTTCATTCAGTTCTCTTCTTCCTGCGTGCCCCTTCTGTTTTGCCGGGCTGGGTGTTGGTGATGATGGTAGGAGTAGTAACTGGGGCCACACATACTGCAATGCCGATGTTCCGGACCCTCGATATCCTCTTGAGCTCCTCAGGGCTCATACGCGCAGCAGCGGCTTCAGGGGTCATGTTCGCAGCAGCAAGGTCCTTGGCCTGCTGAAGACTGGAGTCCGAGAGAGCGTCAGCGTGGACGAGCGCAATCGGGGTAGGATTGGCGCTGGGACGGCATACGCAGCCTCGGCCGCGGTGGAGGCAGCCCTAAAGCGACTGGTGCTGAAGCAGCGAAGACCGCTCAGCTGGAAGTTGTAGGGAGAGGCGAATTGCGATGAGGGAGCGCCAACGAGGGCGGCGCGACTGGCGAGGGCAGCAGAGATAGAGCGCACCGCGTGCCTGGAGCCGACAGCGCGGCCGCTGTTGAGGGCAGCCACAGCCCTGATCATCCGCATCTTTGTAGCACGCACAAAGAGAAAGGGGGCCAAAAAGTCAAAAGAATGACTGGGAAAAGAAGGGAGGTTCCAGGCTGGAGAGGGGAGGACGGCATCCAAACCTGAACTCAGCGATCGGGTGGTGCCAGCTCTCAATTCGGCTCACAGCAGCGAGGCCTGTGAAATTTTTTGGTGGAGCCAATTGGAGAGGACAGGGGTGTGCGCCCGCTGCGCCGGTTCTGCCCCTCATCCAACAGCCTCCCGTCACACACCAGCCCCAGCGTGGGATTGCTGCAGCTCCCACACCACTCGGAACTCGATGGGAATGGCCGTATACCTAAAGGGAAAAAAGCATTGTTCTCCGATGACAAGCCGTTTAGTCGGTTTTCATCTAGTTTTCTTTTCTTTTTGGTAGGTAAAGTATCTATGTGGATGGCAGACCAATTTTACACACCACACCCCCCGCCCCAGCTCTATGGTAAGCTCAAGGTCGGACCAGCCAACTCCCACCCAACCCCAACTCCTACCTACTGTCTGCATGTCTTAACCTCCTCAGCCATATACCTAATAGATGTGCTGTCATGGTTCGCAATGCCCCATAGCATCATGTCTTAGAGGCCGAGAAACAGACCCGAGCCGAGTGCGGTAAGCAGCATCGTGATGCCCACCACTAACCCCTGAGTTTTGCCCCAGTCCAGGCCCCGTGAACAAACTGCTGCATTCTCCTCACCTCCCTCCTCGCCCATAAAACCGGGCCTAGCCGCATACGCGGGCGTTGTATAGGCAGGTTGGTCAGTGACTTTGGCCTGGTCCGGCGCAACAGTGGCCGACGGAATTGGTGCGCTCAAGCTGGGGAATGGAACAATGTTGCTCTTGGTCGAGTTAAACTCGGTGGCAGCGATGCCGATTTGATTGTTTGCCAGATCATACACGACATATGCCGAACGCAGAAAAGTGTCGCCGAGCAGGTAGGGAGCCGAAGTAAAGTTCTGAATGCCAAACTCGCACACATCGCGGCCCTCATAGGGGCCAGAGGCAAAGACGGGGGGCTGACCTGTCGTTATGTCGAGGACAAGCTCGTCCATCTTCACATCGATGCGTGGTCCCTTGGGGCCCGCAAAACCAAAAGAGAAATAGCCTTTGCTGCTCTGCATGTCGCAGGGCAGGACAGCGACCTGGAACTCAGGCGCATAGATTGCCCCGACTTCTTTCCAAACCTGCTGGGCGAGGTCTGTGGGCAGGTAGGTAAGAGTGGTTCCAGAGTCCAGAACGACGGGGATAGGAAACTCCTTCGAAGTGAGAGTGTCTTCTCCGGTAGGGCTAACTGCGTACAGAGATGTCAGGGCCACCAGAAATGACGTGTACAAGTTGTCTTGGGTTGGATAGATCTTGATGCTCGTGAGGTCGCCTGCGTACTTTTCGGTGTCGATACCACCGAAGAGAATGCTACCCGCGCTGGCACCTAATAATGAACACTATTAGCCCCGGAAGCACCTGGACAGTCAGGTTTGGTACTTACTTAGGTCGTTGAGCCACAGACTGTAAGCAACGGTGTTGATCAAGCCCTCATTGACCATGTTCACCGGGAGATTTGGATACACTGATGAAAGCAACTGAGTTGTCTCCACGATCGCTTCATTGATGTCATAACCCACGCCAACAAGCCCATACGGAATGTCAGTCTTCAGGCCTAAACCCATGGTCATGTTGTTCAGCGTAGCACCGCCAATCTCGAAGACGTCGGTGAAGTAGTCGCCGTTGGACGAGCTGCCATCCACATAGCTGATATTAAATTGGCCCTTTCCGACTACCTGGAACGTCGAGGACTTGCTGGGGCTAACTAAAACGGCACGTTAGTGGGCTGGAGTACGAGCAGGGAAGGGAATAGAGCTCTGGGCAGTCATACACGATCCAAGGCTGCAGCCGCCTGTTTGTGTATTGCTGCAGGCTTTGGCGCCCGAGTCGGGAACCCAGATGTCGCTGCTACCTGTGTCCAGCTGAAGCGTCAAGTTCTGTGCCGGCGTACCGAGCCGGCATGTGGCAAAGTAGCCGCCGCGCATCTGCTCATTGGAAATGATTTCCTCATAGGTCGAAGCGCGTTTCCGGAACCTTGACAAATCCTGCGGCTTCTTTTCCTTATGTATGTCCCATAACACAACACCCGGCGTTGTGGCCTGCGCCAGCCCTGCCAGCAACGTGGTGACAATTGCCGTGCTGTACGCTCTCATGGTGGCAAGTCGAGAGTGACGAGCGACGTAAGTACCGGTAAAGGCTGACCAACTGGAGTAAGGTTGAGGACAAGAAAAACGTTGTGAAAGCGAGGCCGGAAGCCACAGAACCGACTACCTACCCAGAAGTGCAGTCAAACCGGTACTGGAGGTAGATCCGATGAAAGCGTTCGTGGAAAGCTGAGAGCAGAAAGCAGTCAAAGGACTGGATGACAAATCCCAGCCTGCGTTCTGACGATCAGAGGAGACGCCGGTCCAAAAAAGCCCAGAGCGAGTCTTCGTCCGATCGGCCACGTCCCAATCTCAAACACTGCCGTAGATGGAAAAGGTTCGCTACTGTGTCGGTCAGGTTCAGCAAGAGAGCAAGTGCCACCCATAGAGGCCTGGAAACACCTTATCCTCTGTCATCCCCGAGGCATTGACTCGTTACAGAGTGCAATAGAATGCAAATACAAGCCGTTCTTGACATGATTCCGCTTTGCCGGGCCTGGGATCACCATGTCTTGCTCAACGATCAAAAGTTGAACTGCCATCAGCGGACGAATGATGTCAGTCAAGATTTTCAGGAGCCTTTTAAGGGAAATGCCGTCCTTGGCGCGGGCGGGATGCAACGTGCTTGACACCGATTTGCGGATGCGTTACGCAAGCATACAGTAATTTTACTGTGCTATCTCTTGGAATTGGACGTCATTCATCACATGAAGGGTAGCTGAATTTACATGCTCAATCTAAGGCCAACCGAAGCATTTGGCTGCCTCAGTGAGAGTTGAGAGACATAGGCATTTCCATGTTCCAGTTGTTGTACCGGATGGACAGTTAGCGGTCTCTGAGACCTTTGGCCAGCAAGGTACCTCCTACACGGTGCGAGACAACGCCCATCCATTTTCATTTCGAGTCGAGCCTCGCGAGGCTTCCTCAACTGCTCCTCTAGAAAGGATTCTTCCAAACTGTGCTAGCTCGAGGCATGTTGTGGTTGAGATTCCATAGGAGAATCCGCATGTACCGAGATAGGCGTTATGGAATGCGATTTGGCAGCCAGGTGGTACTCACTGAAGGTGTTCCTCGATGTACTCCCCCAGCCTCCTCAACCCCTCGATCAAAACCTCCGTCTCGCACACGTACCCGAATCTCACATAGCCTACGAAATCTTTGCCCAATCCGAAGCAGGGGCATGCCGGCATAACCAGCACCTTGGTTTTATCCAATAAATCCAATACAAAAGCTGGGTCGTCAACTGGCGTCCCGTCCCGGTGCTTGAACCTCACCAACGCGGTAGTCCCAGCAGTTGGCTTTACCCATTCGCAGTGATCTTTATACTGTAGAATGAATGCTTCCAGAAGACCCAAGTTCTGGTGGGCCAGCTCCAAATTCCGCTTTAGCAGCGGCCTCACGACAGACTCCGACAGTGCGAAACTGGCGACCTGGTCGTCGAGCTGTGACACACTGATGGTAGTGTAATCTCGGGCAGTGGCAATGGCCTCGATGATGGCTCGATCGCGGGACGCAATCCAGCCCATGCGGATTCCCGCCAAGGAGAAAGCCTTCGACATGGAGCCCGTGGATACACTTTTGGCATAGCCTAGTGAGAGGATAGAGGGGGGTGCTGGATGAGCCGATGGAAGGGAGTGGTAGAGTGGGCTGTAAACTTCATCCGAAAATATGATGATGCCGTGCTGTTGGGCGAAGGAGACGATTTGAAGAAGGACGGACCGCGGGATAGTACTGCCGGTTGGGTTGTTGGGGTTGTTTATGATGATCATCTGCAAGTTATGGCTAATCAATATGTGCCATGAGAGACGCTTGACAACAGACGTAGGTAGACACGCCAGTTCATACCTTAGTGTTACTCTTCACCAGCACCTCAAGCTCGGTAACGTCAGGTATGTAGGCATTCTCCTTCTTCAGCCTCCACAGGGAAACCTCGGCCCCAAGGCTTTCTGGTACAGAATATAACTGCTGGTAGGTTGGATAGACGCAAATCACATGGTCCCCGGGACCGACGAGCGTATACAGAAGCAGGAAGTTAGCAGCGATAGCTCCCTGCGTGATAAGAATATTCTCGCTGGATAACGGTTCTGCATCGGAGGCGCGATCATATAGAGCAGCGACATGGCGACGGAGAGTCTCGGAGCCCCGGATGGCACCGTAGGTCAACTTTGTGGATAGCCGAAGCGGATTTTGTGAGTCCTTTTCCTCACACATGCGAACGAGGTCGTCAAGTGACACCGACGCGGCGCAAGTCTCAGCAAGGTTTAGAACGCCCGGCGTTGTTTCCAGTCGGTCCATCCACTGCTCGACTTCGAAGGGCTGTATCTTGACCATTTTGGCGACCCGGTCTGGAAGTGGCACACGTCGATTCTTGTGGGATTCTAAGGACAACTCAGTTGAGACACTCGTGCCTCACGTTGCCTTCCCAACTCTATGGCGCTTATATCCCTGGTTCCAGAGCAGATTTCCGCTGTCGTTATCGTGGCAGCCACTCAGACCCAAGCACTCGTAACCACTGGTTCTCCATTTTGTTCTCCGTAGGGCGCCATCGCGAAGGATTGACTGACCCCACCTTGACTGGTGACATCGAGCCATCCTGCTGCCAACCCACGCCTAATTCTAAGTTGTTGGGAAGGCGACTCTGTCTGCTCCAGGTGCATCTGGTGAAAGGAGATAGATATAGCAATGGCGGAGGATTCAGGACAGAGGATCAGGTGATCAAATGAACTCGGTTGGAAGAACTCGTACAACTCAGGTATCTACCTCAGGTACCTATACTAGGGACTCTCTTCGCACGTCATTTGAGCATACCCCTCCTCTGACCGGCTCCCAGCTTTTGGGTTGATAACAATGGAGCCACGCATCAAAGAGGGGCAGGGACTCTTCATCACGTGGGAATGGGGTGGTTACAGTCTGATCACCAATCACATTGCTTCATCTGACCTCTCACCCCCATCTTGAGTCTTGAACAGGGGTCTTGGCGCAAGCTCCCCAGGTACTCTTTGTTTCTCGGCTCGTCCACTCCGGCCCCCTGCCATCCTGCCGCAGCTCCACAGCGACATCATCGGGATAACGCAACGCAGCGAAGCAACGCTGTTGCAGGTTGCGCTCGTCGTTTTCTCTGTGCATGCTTCCAACTCTCCCTCCTCATTCACCTTCTTACCCATCCATTCTGTCCCTGAACCCGTGATATCTCCCCACCACTGACGTCGTTGGCATCTGGCAGGTTGGCGTCGATACTTGAGCCTTGTTAGTGCTCAGGACTGAGGGCGACTCCGAGCACTTGAGGCTGGGGTGTGGCGTCATCTTCCTCGGTTGGCCTGCGATTGGATGTTGAGGAGAGAGGGTCGTCATCGCAGCCTACCATAGGGACAGCGGAACAGCGACCGCCGGTCTGGACAACAGCCAGCTCCCCAAAACACCATATCTGGAGCTTCTAGCTCCCAAGCTCCAGCTTATCGTTTGACACATCCATCTGTGTCCAATCCGCCAACACATCTGCCCGAACAAAACTCTCCATTGCTTTGGCTGTCCGCCGCTCCGCCAATATGGCGCCCAGGCTACCGCGCGCGCTTGCGGTAGCGGCACTATCGCTATCATGCGTGACGACAGCCTACACCAACTACTCGTCCATCGACGTAGAGGTGATTCGGGCACAGTTGGACCTGATGGGCAACCGTCCCAAGGATTGCCCTCCATGGTATGCCACTCGTCGACATCATGAGCATGTACGCTGCTGAGGGGATGGGGTGACTGATGGATGTTCGACTGCACAGCTTCAACTGCAATCTGCCTATCTATTCATGCGGCCAATTTGCGCCGTGCAGCGAATACAGCGGGAAATGCGACTGTCCTGCTGGCTTCGGTGGTGACAACTGTCTTGAGCCCTGTATGTTTCTCCTGAGTTACACCTCCCGATCACTTATCACTTATTGAACACGCATGCTCATGGCACACATATAGTATGCGGATCGCTAGCTCGAGGTCGTGATCGACCCATGCGCAAAGGCCCCTCTTGTGAGTGCGATGAAGGCTGGACAGGCATTAACTGCAATGTCTGCACAAGCGACCGGGCATGTGATGCTCTTACCGAGACCGGAGACGGCGGCGTTTGCTACACTGGCGGCGAGGTGGTCAAGCAAAACTACCAGGTCTGCGATGTCACCAACAAGGCTATCCGAGACCTTTTGAAGGAGAAGGTGCCGCAGGTGACCTTCACCTGCAACAAGGCGTCTGGAGAATGCGATTTCCAATGTGAGTCCGGAACGGCTGGCCTCGTTCGGTCCTGTTTGCTAATCATCACCAGTCTGGGTTGCCGAACGTGAGTCCTTCATGTGCCACTTGAACGAGTGTCAGTCCAGCGCAAACTTCGACCCTGCTGGAAAGAACTCGACATCATACAAATGCGAAAAGATCCGTTGCGAGTGCATCCCGAATCGCATGCTCTGTGGTGAGAACGGGTCAGTTGATATCAGTGATTTCCTCGTGGAAATGATCCGTGGTCCGGCAAAGTTCGAGTGCACGCAAAGACCCGGCGAGCCGAAGAAGTGTGCCTTCCAGGAGCCAGAGATGAATAATCTCATCAGCGACATCTTTGGTGATGCCAGCATCTTCTTGACCTGCCAGGCTGGAGAATGTCTGTACCACACCGAAGTGCCGGGCTTCTCTCCAGAAGTGCCAACGATTAACACTCCCCTGATTGCTGGGGCTATCGCCGCTTGTGGTCTGTTCCTGGTCGCTGCCATTCTAGGCACCTGGTACCTCTCCAGGAGGCAATTCCGTTACGGCCCAATTCATCTGGATGACTCGGACGACGAGGCGATCAAACTGATGGCTGACCACAAGCCCGCTACCCTCTATTTTTCAAATGTCTCCTACAATCTTAACGGCAAGCAGATCTTGTCTGGTATTCAGGGTGCGGCACATCCCGGAGAGATCACAGCTATTATGGGGGCGTCTGGTGCCGGCAAGACCACCTTCTTGGACATTCTTGCGCGTAAAAACAAGCGCGGTACTGTCACGGGAGAGTTCTATGTTAATGGTGAAAAGGTCAGTGATGCCGATTACAAGAACGCCACTGGCTTCGTCGACCAGGAAGACACCATGTTGCCCACCTTGACTGTGCACGAGACGATCCTTACTAGCGCTCTTCTTCGTCTTCCGAAGGACATGACTCGGGCGGCAAAGGAACAGAGGGTCATTGAGGTCGAAAAGCAGCTGGGTATTTACCACATACGAGACTCTCTCATTGGGTCAGAAGAGGGCAAAGGCCGTGGCATCTCGGGCGGCGAGAAGCGTCGTGTCAGCATTGCTTGCGAATTAGTCACAAGCCCCTCGATCTTGTTTTTGGATGAACCTACCAGCGGTCTTGACGCCTACAATGCCTACAATGTCATTGAGTGCTTGGTCACTCTGGCGAAGACGTACAAGCGAACTGTTATCTTCACCATTCACCAGCCCAGGTCTAATATCGTGGCTCTCTTCGACCGTCTGATCTTGCTGGCTCAGGGCAAGACTGTTTATTCCGGCCCCCTTCATCAATGCCAGGATTATTTTGATCAGATTGGCTATAGCTGTCCTCCTGGTTTCAATATCGCCGACTACCTGGTCGATCTGACGATGCATGCCGGGGCCACCACTTCTTACGACGATGGCAGCCTTGCAGCAGACGACGGGAGTGTTGGCCCCAGCAGCACAAGAGCAGTCAAGTCGCTCGCCAGCCGCTCCGGAAGCATTGGAAACAACGGAACGGTCGAGGCCTCAGCCTCTCGGCCAAAGACTAAGCGCCACGACTCTGTACGGCTCAGGCAGGAGAGAGAGCTTTTTACCCGGCGCAAACACACGGTCGACACGGCAGCCTCCTCGGATGCTGGAGATGAGGTGGACGGGTCGTACAGGCTCCGGACCACACCACACATTGTTCCACCACATGGGGATGACGATGACCTGCCGCCTGCCGCCACTACAGGCACAGATCTTGATCTGCTGGTGCAGGCCTATCGTCAGTCGGATATCGCTGCTAGTATCCAAGACGAGATTCAACAAGCCGTCACCGCAGCCCTCATTAGCAACGGCCGGAACGCTAATGGATATACTCCCGACGGTCCCAACATTAACACTGGCACCATGGGCAAGGGCTATGCGCGCATTGGTTACTGGAAGCAGTTTGTCCTGCTCTCTCAACGGACATGGAGAAATCTCTACCGTAACCCGATGTTGATGTTGACCCACTACGCCATCGCTATTCTTCTGGCCGTCTTCGCCGGCTACCTCTTCTACGGTTTAACCATGGACATTGCAGGGTTCCAGAACCGCCTCGGCCTTTTCTTCTTCATCCTGGCCCTGTTCGGATTCAGCACATTGACCTCTCTTTCCGTCTTCTCCCAAGAGCGCCTCCTGTTTGTTCGTGAGCGCGCCAACGGATACTATCATCCCATCACATACTTCGCCGCGAAGGTGCTGTTCGATATTATTCCGCTGCGCATTATCCCACCCATCCTTCTTGGCGCAATTGTTTATCCTATGACGGGTCTCGTGGCCGAGCTCAACAAGTTCCTGATTTTCATGCTCGTGCTCGTGCTCTTTAACCTTGCCGCTGCTGCCATCTGCCTGTTCATCGGCATCGTCTGCAAGGACGGAGGAGTTGCCAATTTGATCGGCAGCCTGGTCATGCTGTTCAGCTTGCTGTTCGCAGGCTTGTTGCTCAATCACAACGCAATTCCTCCCGCTGCTCTTTGGCTTCAGTGGCTGTCAATATTCCACTATGGGTTTGAGGCGCTAATTGTGAACGAGGTCACCCAGCTAACCCTCATTGATCATAAAATTGGGATCGATATCACCGTGCCAGGCGCGGCGATCCTCAGCTCGTTTGGTTTTGATAATCAGGCGATGTGGATGGATATCGCAAACTTGGCTGTATTTGGGGCACTGTTTATTGTGCTGGCATATGCGGCAATGCATATACTGCTGGTGGAGAGAAGGTAATAACTAATGAGCGTGGGGAGTTATCGTTGATCTTTTCTATGTGGTTTGCTCTTATGGATGTATACTTGAACGTGTGGTTCCACGGGTCGGCCATGGGGCTTTCCCCCTTGCTTGGAACATGCCCCTTGAGTGATTGAGGACGCATGGAATAGGCATCTCGGTTGCAAGCGTTGGGTACGGTTCATGTAACGGTTCATCCTGTTTTCAGCAACATCAACATTACGGCCATGATGAAGCGAGAGAGAGTCTTGACGTTATGTGGAAAGCATACAAAGAAACGTCTATATTGACACACCGTGGATCAAACAATAACGATGATTCTTGATATTTGTACAGTACACGCCAGCATCATGCTACAC
>JAAFKN010000088.1:0-23260 GCA_011800035.1 Thermochaetoides dissita | reverse complement strand
TGTGTCGGAGGCCATTGCCCCACTGCTCAGACTGTCAGGTCTTTCGTAAATTACAGTTTGCAACGTTGCCGACGGTTTTTGTTGTAACGTTATTTGGCGTAGTATTGTGCTTACGTAAGCAGCCCCAAATTGCCATGAATCATGTTTCCTTCCCTCCTTCCCTCCATGGTTAGGAGTTCAACCCTAAAATATCAGGAGGCTTACAGTCTATATATGAAAAGACTGCCTCTATGTCAACTAGATCAGCGCTGATCATCTTCGCATCCTCCCATCTCCCTCTCTCTATGTTGTACATTACCCTATGGATTAGGGTCCCCGCGACACACAACACAGCACAGGTTGTTCAATCTCCAGGGGGAACGGCTATCGCCGAGGGCCACACGTCAAAGGGATTTGCGATTTCCATCTATCGCTTAATCTTGACCCCAAACAGCGTGTAGCCAGCGTAGGGCTGTCTAAGTCAAAGTGTGACTACCCATGACCGTATTCTGTACTACCTGCCTCTTTCAACATAACATGTAGGCTGTGCTATTCATGTTAACAGTTTGGCAAACACGTTAATATCTGTTGAGATCAGCTGTGAGGATGGAACGAAAACAAAAGTTCTATCATGCCTCATTTATGCCTTCGCATCACTTGCCCTCACTCTGGTCTACCAAGTCTCAACATCAACCAATCTTCATTATCAAACAAGTTGCATCTTGAACATCTCTATACCTTTGCTGGCTTAGACCCATTGTCTCCCATCATTCATGGTAGGCAACATGGCCAAAACATGTTGGGTCATACTTGGGCTAGCAGTGCTTTTGGCCTGGTCCGAACATCTAGTTAACGCAAAAGACCCAGGGGTAGTAGAGGTCGACCTTGTATTTCCCCGAAACGACACTTACACTTTCTCCGACTCGATGCCGGTTGTATTTGCTGTTCAAAATCCATATCTCGCAGACTTCCTCCAACTTCGATTGAATTACGAGATCTGGAACTCTTCAAGATTTCCAGGAAAAAACGGACTACCCGAGGTGGCAGTTCCTCTCGACCTTCAGAACGTCAGCATGTCCTCCGAGAATCCTTACTTTGCACATCAATCTCTTCCGGGACTTTCTGAACGCCGTGATTTCCCAAGAGATGGCCATTGGATACTGGCCTGGAGCTTGTGGTGGGCAAATTGCAGTGATGAGACCACTCAGTCGTGGGCCTGGTCTCCATACGACCACTTTGGCATATCGGATGGGGGATATGTCGAGTTCACCGTCAAACACGGTGATCAAATAATGGATCTTGTGGCTGCTACGTCTGAGCAAAGGCAATGCCCTCCAAATAGTGGTCATGGGAAGCTCGGAGTTGCCGTTAATGTCACAGGACAGACGAAGCTGCTTGATCAATCTCGAAACTCATTTACCGGATGCGCAATCTTAGCACCCAGTCCAACACCTACACCGAGACCATGCCAGGTCAGTATTGATGCGACCACTGCTGCTAGCATGTCAGCTGTCTGGCATGAAGAGCTTTGTCACAGTCATTGGGCTCCAAAGGACTGCAAGCCAAACAGAGAGAATTCTTCACAGCGCTCTGCTGTGATTGACTTGCTTTGGTTATGTCTTACAGTTGGATTAGGCATAATGGTTTTGGTACCTTCGGTCTAACCAGTGCTTAAATAAGATAGCCTCTTGCTTGTATACTTAGACATTCAAGCTCAGTCCCAGCACCTTCACATGCTCGCTGACTTCAGCATACTACCAATATGGCGGGCGTAGTGAAGAGGGAGGTTCCTTGCGAAAGAAGGGAACAGGGAAGTGGAAGCCTGAAACCACCTGTGGATTTCCATTCTCGCACATTAACGATACGGTACAGGGTATGTGATGTCATACACCACGTTCCATGCACTACCGCTGTCTCGAAGTGTGAGATACTGGTGATCTTGCAGAATTACAAGAAGCTACCCTATGTATGTGCGCACAATGCAAACAACCCCTGCTCTAGCTTTGTACAGAGTCCGGTTACCATTCCCTGGGTCTGCATGGGAACTGTTTCAATTGATTGCTGCTCAGCTTCCAAGTCATGTGCTCATATCTCAGAGACACGACTGGATACAATGCATCTTGAACTACGAGATTTCAAGCAATAGCAAACTGACCCGGGTAGTCTGTCCGCAAGAACATCTCAACATATCTCAGCAAACTAGCCTCCTTTCTCTGTTCATGATGACCACAACAGGCTTTCGCAGCCCAACATCTGCCTACCTGATCACATTAGGTGTGATTGATCGATAAAAGATCTAGCTCCTTTATGATGTTTTTATCTAGATACGGAACTTCTAAAATGCATGGATGCCATCGAAATGTTGATATTTGTTTCGGATACTTTGTTCAATATTACTATTCCTGAATACTCAGTCTGAGACTCAATAACTACAATCAAGTCATGTCTATCTGGAACACGTTACTACCTTCCTGCTTCAAAGCCCTGCAATATTTTGTGTCTTTTTTTCAGCCATTTGATGGCATGTTGTTAACGATGGTCTGAAGAGCATAACTGCCAATGTCATTACGCGTGCTAGAGGTTTTAAGACCACCTCTTACTCTTCCCTTTGTTTCACTGTAGGGGTAATTGGACAAAAAACCTGATCTGTGTTGAGTCGGCAGCTGAACTCAATCATGACTGGTAATTTCAGAGTACTACATACCCTTCTCAGTTCGACTTAACAATATGAGATTAGATGTCAGATCGAAATACACCCATAGGACCGTGACTCGATGCAGCGCTTACGACCATCCTTCACTCTGAAAAGGGCATATAAACACCAACTGCCACCCTAATGTTTGTGATTTCGACACAGCTTCAAAATTAGAGAGTTCTTCCGCCAACTCCATAACCAGTAAGGTATTCCGTGGCATCTCCTTCTCCTTTGCCTTTTCCCGAAACCTTATTCATCGTTGGTAAGTACGCCGTTACTGCTGTTTCACTCCCATCATCCTGGCATGCTGGAACTTAAACAGAGATATCAGGAAATGCATAACTAGCGGGAAAGCCCAACAGAGCTATTCGCATCTCTATCTTTTGATACTTGGTTTCAACCAACTTGAGGTAAAAGATGCAGCTGTTATTATCGCAACTCAGACAGCTACTTCTTTGGCTCTGTTTTATCGATCACGTCACTGGGACGGTACATCGCCCACCTTTGAGAAGGGTATCAAACACCAGAGAAGTTGTTAAGCCATGCCCAGCCAGATGCCTTGAGTCCGGTGGCGATCCCAGCAATTGGCCAGCCTACCCCAACTTTAAGCAAATCCAATCATGCCAAGAACTTATTTTTGCACATTTCTCTCTCTATGATCCGGTCGACTTAAACCTCAACCATCGGATCCACGTTTGCTCATCCTTCGGTCCCGACTTCTCAGCATTACCATCATTAACAAATCTCACAGGCCTTCATTTCCAAGAACGACCAACTTCTGTCACATTAGAGATTGGTTGGTGGGAAGAGGGCTTTGGCCTACCAGCGGCAGGTATCCGTTCGTTGATCAGACAGATTCGCACCTACCTTGATCAAGGCCATGGAGACTTGGGATCCTCCTTTACGCTTTTCGGGCGCTCAGGCCAGGCGACTCTCGGAATATACATCGGCAAAGAGTTGCTGGGCAGAAGCATCAGCCGGTTTGCTCTGGAGATTTTCCACTCCAATCTGGGACGTTTTCGTACTGAGACTCTGGCCATGCAATTCTGTGGGCCACGTTTTCGGAGCTCACAAATATTCGGTGTCATAGCTACAAGTAATGGAACCTTCTCAGCAATCCAGGAAGCTATGAAAGGTTGGATAAATGCAAGATGCCTTTCTTTTTCCAATTCGACCGCTTTTCCGGGTCAGGTGGTGTTTACTTCACAATCATCGGGGACTAATGGCACCGCTAGCTCTCCCAACGCTACCAGCATTTTGAAATCCAAGTTTACTCCTCGTGCGGCTTGTCGGACTGTCCAGGTAGAGGCGGGAGATAGTTGTGCCTCGCTCGCGCTCAAATGCGGTATTTCTGGTGCCGAATTCACGAAGGTCAACCCTGGACCTAATTTTTGTTCAACTCTGAAACCCCGACAACGTGTTTGCTGTACGAGCGGGGAGCTGCCAGACTTGCGGCCGAAACCCAATCCCGACGGCTCATGCCATGCTTACCAGATCCAGAAGGACGACAATTGTGCGAACTTGGCTGCTGAATATGGCCTCACGATAGAAGAGATCGAGCATTTCAACAAGAAGACCTGGGGATGGAATGGCTGTAAGCTTTTGTGGGTTGGTACTGTGATGTGTTTGAGCTCTGGAACTCCCCCGTTTCCAGCTCCCATCTCCAATGCCGTATGCGGTCCACAAAAGCCAGGAACCAAGCCGCCAACAGATGGTACCGATATCTCAACCTTAAACCCTTGCCCCCTGAGGGCCTGTTGCAACATATGGGGTCAGTGCGGCACTACAAGGGATTTCTGTATCGACACAAACACAGGTGCTCCAGGGACCGCCGCCCCCGGAACTCATGGCTGTATCTCAAATTGTGGACTTGACATTGTGAAAGGAGATGGCACTGGGGCCATCAGAATTGGCTATTACGAAGGCTTTGGCTTGTGTCGGGAATGCCTTTTCCAAGATGTCTCTCAAATCGCCACATCTCAGTTCACACACGTCCACTTTGCGTTCGGCCTTTTGACGGATGCATTCGAAGTCAAGTTTGGGGATCCTTTTTCTGCGTACCAGTTTAAGGAGTTCAAGCGTCTCAAAAACGTCAAGAAGATCTTGTCATTTGGTGGTTGGGCTTTTTCGACCGATCCATCAACCTATCACATTTTCCGAAACGCCGTTACACCAGCGAACCGTATCAAGTCTGCCACAAACATTGCCAACTTCATAAAGCAGCACAACCTGGATGGTGTAGACATTGATTGGGAATATCCGGGTGCCCCTGACATCCCCGGCATCCCTCCTGGGAATAAAGAAGACGGTACTAACTATCTGGGATTCCTCATCCTTCTCAAACGCCTTCTTCCTGGCAAGACTGTATCGATTGCAGCTCCAGCTTCGTATTGGTACTTAAAGCAATACCCTATCTATGCAATTGGCCAAGTGGTGGACTACATTGTTTACATGACCTATGATCTACATGGTAAGGTGTTGGTTTAGTCTTCCAAGTCCTTATGTCTGGATCCCTGTCCCACTCGAATTCTTTCTCCGTGATATTTATGTTTCAAAGATAATGCTTACAGGTTGACAGGATCATGGGATGCTGGTAACAGATGGTCTCAAGAAGGCTGTCCCACAGGCAACTGCCTGCGCAGTCATGTCAATCTAACCGAGACCAAGCTAGCCTTGGCAATGATCACGAAGGCCGGTGTCCCTGGCAGAAAGGTTGTCGTCGGTGTGTCAAGCTATGGACGCTCATTCGATATGCTCCAGCCGGGATGTTGGGGTCCTGACTGCTTCTTTAACGGCAACCACGTTAATACCAACGCAAAGAAGGGGAAATGCACTGTTACGTCTGGGTATATCGCCGACGCGGAGGTAGCTGAAATCATGCAAGACCCGAAACGTGTTGTGCGGAGCTTCGTGGATAAGGATAGCGACAGTGACATCCTAGTTTATGACACAAACCAATGGGTGGGTTACATGAGCAATACCACTAAACATGCACGCGCAGCCCTCTATGCATCGTGGGGCTTGGGGGGCACGACAGACTGGGCTACTGATTTGCAGAAATTTAATCCCGTACCTGCACCAGCGAAAGACTGGGAAACCTTCAAGCGATTGATCGAACTTGGAGAGAACCCCAAGCTTGATCACAGTCGGGATCCAAGTTGGGTTCAGTTTGATTGCAGCAATGATATCACCAGGTCCAAAACTGGTTATCCTCCCGACGTGAGATGGAAAGCGCTCAACTCAGATGCTGCTTGGGAAGACATCATTCGAATCTGGAAGAAAGTCCGAGACGGCAATCAAGGAGACACGGTTTCACTGTCATTCCTGACCTCAATTACCGAGACTATGGGTTTCGCAACACCTAGATGCGATAGTGTTCTCGACTGTGGATGTGACAGGCAATATGAGTGCCCGGATAAAGCAAACAACCCCGAGTCTGGTCCAGCTGCTGAATTTATTATGAACTCTCTTGTGGAGATCCACAGAATGTACCATGACTACTATCGCGCTCTTACGGACGAGATGGCAATCATAAACACGGCACTTGACGACATGGAGAACACCTTTGCTCCTGTTCCTGAGCCTGACAGCAAGTCTCTGGTATACCTACTCATCGATCTCTTGACGTTAGGGACCCTTTCGATTGGTGCAGGGTGGTTCAACACGGTTCTCAAGGAGACTGCATATTTTCGAAGTCGCGGCGATGATGTCTTCGACAACATCAAGGACATCACGCAGACCATGATAGGTCAGGGCACAACGATTGCCAAGGATGTATTGCCTGACAAGGAAAAGAAATGGTCACAAGAAGGAAAAGACAAGTTTACTCACTACTTGGGGGATGTTGTGGAGGGATGGCTCGAAATTGTAAACATGACCCTTGTCAAGATCTTTGACGGTAGTGACTCATCCATCGACTTGCTTCGGAAAGCCATGTCCGATGGGATGCTCATTGAGGGCAAAGTCCTAAGGCAATCCACACTATCGGATGGCGACCGCGTGAAGACTTTACGCGACTTAACTAAAGAAACAGTATTTGCGTTCGGGATACCAGCGCTTTGGCGTTACTCCGGCAACTACGCCTTCGTGATGGACTCAGGGCTCAAGTGCTCGGATGGCACTGCTCCGTTGTCACAATACTTGGAAGATGACGTAATAAAGAAAACAAGAGCTTGTATAGACAATAAACAGTACTACCTCGTTTCCCCTCGGCAAGAGCCCTCGAGACGTTGTTGGTGTACGAATTTCGACGAGTTGCGTGGATTATGCCTGCATCAGGAGTGTCGCTATTTCCCCTTTGCAGGACCACCTGGGCTGGACGAACTCGATGGTGAGAAATGGGCAGGACTCCGCTTGGAAGACTTGATTCAGGGTGCCCTCAAGACGTGGGAGATGAATGGCTGGAAGAATGACGCCCGGGTTCCGGATCCTAACGATGAAGATGACATCAAGAAGTTGATGAAAGGAGACGTTAAAGAGTCTGGTCTTATCAGGCTCCCGGTTTGCAGTCCGGAGCGTGCCTACCAATCATGGGACACCAGTGAGAAAGGGTCCACGCGCAACTACCCCTGCGATATTCCGCCCGGTCTGAGCTTTTGTGGTGATTCAACATTTGTGGACCAAACAAGTGACGCGTCACCCAGTGTCCAGGACTGTGAGCAGATTATCCGCAACATCGAGGGTGATGGAAAGACCTCATGGCGATCCTCGGTGGTATTCGGCACACCTCACCGCACGATCGCAGAATTTGGGGGCTGTAGGTTTGGCGTCGAAGCAACTGGTGAAAATGGCAATATCTTCTTCGATGTTGGGGGGCAAGATGTCATAGATATCATCAACGATGCGATCAAGAAGTTTGGAAAGACCGGTAAGGTGGGCGCGCTAGGCTTCATGAACTGTAAGGGAAATATCAAAGACCAGGAGGTGAAATGGGGCATATTTTGAGAAAGATACTTCAATGTTGGGTCAATATCTGGGAGGACCAATTGAAGTGAAAAGGTTGGTGAAGTGAGAGTTTCTTGACTTATCTCGATTATGGGATCCCTCCTTTCTGCCTCGCTTGCTTCTTTCGCTTCTCTTCCCTCTCACCCTTTCGGTTTTCCTCTTCTTCCTTCCTTTCCTTCCATGTTGAATTTTTGCTGGATTTGAAGAAGAAACGGAATAGATTAAAGCCTGTTGTGTTATGGTCCATTAACCTTGTGATTCGATCCAGGTTAAGTGGTTATCGGTAAACCCACCTGGAGACAGTAGCTCTCACACCACCTGCTTAATGTTTCGGTGCTTCAAGGGAGAAGGGCATTAATTCCGTGACTAGGTTGTTACGCAAAGAATTCACGTGAAGTTTTATCTAGGTTCTCTTCCCTGTGTCCCTTTGCTCTTTGGTGTGGATAGCTAAAACTTGTGTGATGCTTCATCAATACACAACCCTAACCCTCGCCAGCCTTTGAGTGGCCGATGTTTACTTACCCCTGAATTTGCTCCAGCAATATACAAACGAACCCTGTGATCCGGTCATCACGCTTCTGCCATCACAGCGTCCTCACCAGCCCCCAGTGCCTCAGTTGGCGGCGCGAGAGCATCCATCTCACGCAACGTATATTCCACCAAATAACTTTCATCCACCAGTTCCTCAATCCGCTTGTAGTGCCTCTCTGTATACACCATGATGGCATTTAGCACCTCGTTCAAGCTCTTGTGCCCCCGGGCACCTTTGACCGACAGACTAGACAGCTTATTGCCTGGGTGGCTCTTGACTAATGCCCAGAGAACGCGCTGCGCGACGGGCGCAGTGCGCGCGTTGGTGTTCCAGTCGCGCAGACGCAGCAAGAGCTGGAAGATCTGCTCGTCTGAGAGCTTGGCGAGTACGTCATCAACCGCCTTGAGGCCAGTCAAACTGTCTGGGTCAGGATTACGGGTTGTGACGACGTTGGTGAAAAGGTTGAGCAGCCGGCCGGGGTGGTTAAGCTGCAGAGCAAGAACGATGGCGTCGCGGTAGGCACCCGCATGGATGTAGTTCTCCAATGTCTGCTCCTGTTCGACTAACTTAAGAGCTGCCTGAGCGGCCGCAGCTTGTGTCTCAGCGGTGGTGTCTCTCCAGAAAGTCACCTTGGAATCGCTGCCGGCTGAGGCCAGTAAATTGGTCTTAGAATGCACCGCCAGCGTCCATAGCCGATCCTCGTGGTTGTCAAGTGTGCACTCAGTCTCCCCAGTATTGGCATCCCACACCTTGACGAGCGTGTCAGCGCCAGCGCTGGCAAATTGCACCTTTTTCTTGGTAATTGAGTCGTCACCCGAGATGTGCAACCACACAACCTTGAGGACATTATGTGAGTGGCCTTCGAATGTCCGGATGCAGGTGTAATCGGACAGGTTCCAGAGCTTGATCGTCTTGTCACCACTACCAGTCAGAACGACGCCCCTTCCTGAAACTGAGCCTTGCTCGCCTTGAATCACCGGTGTGTTTAGTGGCGCGAACCTGACAGTCCAAACACCTCTTTTGTGCCCCCTGAGGATACCCTGCACTTCTAGTTTTTCCACATCCCAGATCTTCACCGTCTTGTCTTGGGATGCTGAAGCAAAGAGCTTCCCATTGGGACTGATGTCAAGTGCATTGATGTCTTTGTCATGGGCCAGACGTCGAAGACTCGACGACAGCTTTCCGCCTTTCTGTGATTGCCGCGGGATGTCTCTTTTCTGGACGAAGCGATCCTGTGAACCAGAGATAAGGAACGCAGGTGGGTGATCGAGGGGGTTCTTGAATGCCTCTGAATTCGCCGGGGGGACAACCTTGGGAAGCGCAACAGTTCCCACGGACTCAAGGTGGCCAGTGAAAACAGCATAGCATGTGTAGGAGTTATTCACAGGATCGACACGCCATAACCGTGCCGTGTTGTCCTTAGAGCCACTAGCAATCCAGTGCCCGGACCAGTCGACGTCCAAGGACATAACAATATCTTCATGCCCCTTTAGTAACGCAACATCGTTCCCGAAGTAAGAGCCGGAGCTGCTCTCAGCGTTGTCTTCTGAATAAGCTTGGTTATCCTTGACAGACACAATCCTGATGTCTTCAGAGTTTGTGGCGATTGCCATCATGGACTGATCGGGCAGGATGTAAGCCAAATCAAGAATTTCATCGTGTGTACCGGAAATGCGGCGGAATGGCTCCAGAAGTACGCCTTCTGATGACGAGACGACGTCTGTCGGCGATGGCACACGGTACAGGACGAGAGTAAAGTCCGCTTGCGCGCAAAGAATCAGGGACTTCTCGGGCAGCGAAACAGCGGAAAGGATAGCCTCGCCCTCCGACTTTGCGTCTTGCTTTTTGGTGATCTCGTGATGCGTTGTTGTATCCCAGATGCGTAGCACACCACCGGTACCAGCCGAGTACATCCATTTGCCTTCGTTGAGGAAGCCGACCGACTCCAACAGCTCGTGGCGCAACATTGGCATGCCTTGCCAGATGCCATCCCGCCACAACCACAGGGTCATGGTCTTGTCTCTGCTGCCGCTCAATAGGGCATGTTGCTCGGGAGAGTAGGCAATGCTTTGCACGTTCGACTCGTGTGCTTCCTTTTTCCTCTTCGGGTCAGCATACACCGGGGTCGTGGTGCGCTTGTGAAGATCGAATATGCGAATCCGGCCGTCCTGTGTGCCCCAGGCTAGCCGGAAACGGGATGCAATCTCGTCGGCGTCATCGTTCGGACCCTTCCGTGAACCCTTCTTTGGTTTCTTATTGGAGGATTGACTCTCGGCGGTTGCGGCAATCTCGAAGAAATGTAGCGCTGAGACAAGCACGCTCGGCCCGCTGACTGTGTGCGTGACATATCCCCCGACGATGTCCCAAATCTTGATAGCGCCGTCAGCTGCACCAGTGGCAAGCAGAGTGCTGGTCCGGTCTACAGCAAGAACCACGACGGGGGTAGCATGGGGCTTTGTTGTCCGGACAAGCGTCGGCTCGATGGAATCGTGATCGGGGGATATGGCAAGCGAGTAGATGCGCATTGTTAATGATCGGGAGCAGACGATGAGATGAGACCCAGACGGGGTGACTGGAAAGACGCGTCAGCACAAAACACAACAATGGTCGGGTACAGACAGTACATACTGGTCAGGGTTGAAATTGGCTCGCCGTCTCCATCGATTTCGGCCAGGCGCTTGCCCGTGTTCAACTCGGTGAGGATGGCATTCTCGCCGAGAGTGGACGCGAGGATGCGAGCGCCGTTCTCGAGGGCGACAGATCCACCTGTGTAGATCGGCTGGATGACATTGGCAACCTCAAAGGTCGTCTTTGCAGGCTGCTTTGTCGCCATTGTCGGATATGGCGGTAATCCTGCAGCTGTGGTAGGAGATGGGCTGCAATCCTGAGATTGGTGGATGTGCGATGTATGTGCCGTTTTGCGATCCCAAACTTTTTTCCCCAGTGCTCAGCGGGCGGCGTCCGATAAGCAAAGAAGTGGGGCGAAATAAGGTTATATTAGCGTCTTGGCATGCACATCCCCATGGAAATGGACCCACATCAGGCCGATAACCAACCACACGCACATTGAAGTCTCTCACTTCATCACCAAACACCCTCATCATCTCAGCCAGGACCAAGACACCGCGTACCCAACATCGAGATGGGGATGCGGCGCACTCCGTTTATTTCATTTGACTCAATCTCTTAACCTGCGGTCCCCGTGGAAATTCCATAACCACAACTCCCGGACACCATGGGACGGCTGGAACCGTTGACGTCGTTGGCGCTTGTGAGTCTCATTTGCCGATTCACTCCTACCTCCTGCCTGCATATTCTGACAGCTAGCAGGGTCGGTCGCCATATGACGACGTGGTTTCAGGTGAGGGTGTTGCGGACCCTCGCGCACCTCGACTAATGTACGATGAGCGCGGGCGACCTTACAACCCCGAGACCAAGCGAATCATTCGCGACGTCATTCGTTCTCACAACGAGGTCATGATGGTCATCGGCGTTGCCGAACCAGATAATGGCATCGCTGAAGCTCAAGCCGAAGCTTCCCGCAAACACTACGAGTTCGAAGAACGCGTCGGCAGACGGTTGCTCCTAGCTGGTGGCATGCTCGAGACGGCTGCCATTTGGGGAGTAAACGGGTTACGGCAGCGCATTCTTGTAGGCTCTTTATTGTCATTATGGTATACACCTTGACTGACATCCTCTTAGCTTTACCAAGAGTATTCAAATGCTACCTTTTATGGCATGTTCAGGCTTATCCGCAGCCAGCAGTCTCTTAGCTCTTATTTCTTTGGCGGTCTGCCTTCGTTCATAGCTAGCAGTGTCCTGGAGCAGCTAGCGGTCCCAGGAGCGAGGAAGCACCCTATGTATGTCCCACCGCCTATGCAATAACTGCGCTGAGAACCATGGAGCTTCTGCTAACCGGAAGAAGTATCCAATATGCGACTACATACATACGTTTGCACCTCGCAATCTACACATTCTTCCAACGGACCGGTATTATCCCCGTTCAAAATCTCTTGCCAAACTGGCGCTTCTTCATTCCGGGAACCAGTATATCCCCAATACCTCTTCCTCCTTTCCCGAGACCATTTCGTCCTCAAAGCCTGTTGCAATGGTTAGCTCTCTTTGCCATCGGCGCGGCTCCTTTCGCTGGCTTCTACCTCTACAACAAATTATACAGCATTATCACGCGAAACCTTCGCTGGGAAATTTATCGTCGGCTTCCCCGTCCATGCAACGCCAGTAAACGACGATCCCGCAGAGACACCGCAACGGTACATCAGCCAGTGGGCGACATCCCGATCGAATTACGCACGGATGGGGTTTTTCAAACCCACGGCACGCACCGGCCCAGCAGCGCATCAGCGCGCCGCCAAAGCGCTGCCTCACAGCGTGGGACCAATCCCTCGGACGAGTTTGCTAGCGACGACGAGGACACCGAGATTATTAGTGCAACGCTCATCAGCTTTGATGTGGAGGCCACTGAACCCATGCCCGATCACCATCAAAACCAATCCTCCAACGAAGAAATCAGCACTACTGGTCCCCCAGTTAACACCCCGGGAGTGTGGTCCGCCGAACTTCGCCCTAACGTGCCGAGCGATGGTATGACACGAACAGGCGCAGGAGGGAGTGGCGTCAACGGCGGACAGGAGCCCCTCTATCGGGAGACCATGCTGACCCGGTTGCCGGCAGTGCTGGCGACGGATGTCTTGGCCATCACACCGGCACGCTTGATTATGACGCCACTAGCGGCGGTCATTTGGCTGAGACTAGCCCGTCCATACATGATGCGAATGGGCATGCCAGTTGATGGCTTGCTGGATGTGGGTAAAGCTGTGGCAGAGGGCAGGAGGAGCCTATTTGGAGGCTTGTTCACAGCGAGGGGCCTAATGAATCTGCTCGGACTGGAGTTGCTGCTTGCAGTTGTGCATGGGGAGGCGTGGGCTGCGGTAATGACAGCAGCAGAAATGTTGAGAATGAGCGAGGAAGAGTGGTATGAGAGGATGGGAGTCCCAAGGGAGAGCACCGACATCTAAGGTCCCGTGGGGAAGTGAAACATGTGAGATGTGCTTAGAGTTCGATGTTAGCTAGGTAGAAATCGATATCCCATTGATCACTTTGCTTATCAGCGAGCAAGGTGGGAGCCAAGCATAATGCCAACGATGGCTTGTGTCTTATGTTGCATGGCAACGTCCATCCCTAAATTTATTTCCATTTCATCAGTTATTTAGCGCTTACCGCTTAGCCTGGTAGCCTTTCCCTTTGCCTTCGCAGCTTTTTGCCGGTCAATGGCATCCTTGATGACTGAGTACAAATCCTGGTTGCGCCGGGCCAGTAACAGCACATCATCTGTCGTAACTGTTGTCCGGCCAGCATGACGGCAGAAAGTCTCCAGATCGAGAGCGACGTTTTCTTGCAAGAATTGATATCAGTGACTGCCATATCTGTGGCATCAACTCAGAAAGCTACACTAGAATGGGAGGAGATTCTGGTTGCATACCAATTTGGTGCCAAACCAGATCTGTCAGTGCCCCGATGAATTGTGGAGAGGCATTGCGGTTACGTTGAAGGGACTCTTCGTCAACAATCTTGCCGATAGAGTACCACAGGGCTGCCTTGAGGCGCTGTAATGCATTAGTTCATGAGGCACAAGTTGAATCCGAGGCGGCTTGTGATGCTCACCTCTCGCACCTCATCGTCTTCGGTGTTGGCCATGACGGTTCTCACGTGCCTTGGCGCTTGATTGGTGGTGGGTGACAGGTGGAGGTGACAGAGCGAAACGCGTCCGGACGCGACTGTTGTGCTGTTATAAAATGCAACAAACGGGGGTTTGAAGTGAGGCCATTACACTTTAGGTTTAGCAGACTTTATCCCTGCAGCCCACCACCTCGCTCTTCGGGAATGGGATTGCTGCATGAACTGGCAAAACTCTGAGATATTTACCATACGAAAACTGACAGATTGCTTATCCGTGTTCCTTGTGCTCTCTTGACAACGTAGCAACCCTAGCCTTGTTTCAAGGCTCAAGCTGAGCCTATCAGTTCACTGGGTTCCAAGGACAGTCGAGCTTTCCAGAGCAATGGTCGGTGGGGTCTTCTTGGCGTTCATAGCGGCACAACGTCACAGCAGCAGAATTCACGCAACTCGCACCCATCATTCCGTATCCTGGCATCTCAACATCTCGACTTCTCCTCAACACATCCAACACTCTATTTACGCCGTGTAATTCTAATCAATTGCCCTCCGTATTAAACACTTCCAAAATTTACCTTGTTATTTACCCATCCTCTTTATATCAGGCAGCACGCGTGCCTCGACAGTCACGAAACGTCACGTCACCTCAGCCTGCACGACCACCAAGCACACATCATGGAGGGCATTGGCAACTTCACTGCCATGATAGGCAACCGCTTTGTGACCAACTTGAAGGGGTCCTTTGCGGACATGACACCTGAGAAGTTTATCCGCATTGTCATCATCGTGGGAACTTGTGTGTATTCTGCAATGGAATTATCCCGAATGTCTCTCCATTCCGGTTGCAGAAGCTGACAGAGACATAGACATGCTCATGAGGCCGTACTTGATCAAAATTGGCGGCAAGAGACAGCTGAATCGATACGAGGAAGAAGCTGCACGGGCAGAAGCTGAGGCCAAGGCTAGAGCCAAAGTCAAAATTACACCAAACGACTTGCGCGGCCTAACAAAATCCCCATACGACTCGGATGGCGAAAGTGAAGATGAAGACGATGGTGTAGAGGAGTTTACTGGGCCACGGTGGGGTGAGAGGAAGAAGAAGCAGCAAAAGAAGTTGATCAAGCAATTGGAAAAGCGGTTACAGGAAACGAAGGAGGAGCAAGAAGACAAGGACATCGAGGAATTTTTGATCAAAGAGTGATGGACACTTTGTGGAGATGAGCCAAGTGCATACAGCCTAGGAATGTTCCTCCGCTCGGCTACCATTTCGGTTGTTTTGCCCCTGGCTTAGGATATTGATTGCTGATTACATTCAGGGACATTTAGATCGTAACGGCTGTGATTTCCAAACTGACAAATCAAACTAATAACTATTTCTCAAGCATACAGCCTTTGTTAAAAAAAAATAGTATCCGGTTACAAATTAATATACTTAATCTTACTTCGACTTCCTAGAAGCCCTTTTCTTGATATTTCACAACTCTTGCTACGATGCCAAGTGCAAGTAGTCTGGCCTTGGAAGGGTTGGTCATGTCAGCTCCCCATCGGTAAGTGCAACCACTAACCGCCCTCTTCTCCTTGACCACCATGGTTATACAGTGATAAAAGATATGAGGGGCAGGAAATCTGGCGGGGATGTATGATTTGGCTGTTCTTGAGAGGCCCGAACATTTGCACAGTCAACTTGAAAACCCTTTCAGCAGACGTCGGCATTCCCTTCTTACACAAAGATACTTTTTCCATGAAGACTCGGAAGACTGTGCTGAAGAGACCTTTGTGTGGTCATGTTTGGGGCCCTGGACCCCTGAAGCAGGAACCAAATCTGGGTTCCAGTGGCTCAGAGCCTGTCCTTTGGCTATTGAATTATTGCTGCCTATCTCGGGTGATGCTGCAGGGAACGAGTTTTCCTCTCCGCTGCCAGCCTCTAGTCTGGTCGAGACACTGTTTTCGCTTGATAACCTTCAAGCGATTCTTTCCAGGCGGTGAGGGACTCTATGTGCGGATTCGATCGCTGTTCTTTTCGGGAGAAAACACAACGCTTCGAGCAAGAACATGTTTGACAAACTCTATCGCCTTTTTGACCTGGTTTGTTTTTACATAGCTTATCGCGAGATTCTTTTATGCTGACAGAAGATTCGGATAGTCTTGGTGAAGTACCCTCTCCATCTGCTGAACTGTCCCTTCGAGAAAGGACAGCGCGGTATCATACTGTCCAAGTTGAGCATATGTTATTCCAAGGTTGTGTGTCCATGTCAGGCGTAAAGGGTATTCTTCTGGATACACTTTTGAAGCAACACGCCACACCTGAAGTCGGCGAGTCAGAACTTCATCAGGCCGATCGTTCTGTGAGTACGCTTCAGCTAGATTATTCATGGATATTAGCAGGCTGGGATGCTCTGGAGAAATTTTTCTCTTCTGGGTGCTAATGACGTCCTCGAGAAGTGCGATTGCCTTGTCCATCTCATTATTGCAGATATAAGCCTGTGCCAGATTGTTCTGTAGCTCGAGGATATCAAGATGGCTTGATGGAGGCATCCTTCTCTGGACAGCAAGAACGTGCTCAAATATCTGAAGAGCTTTTTCAACCTGTCCGGTGTCACGGTAGACTTCGGCAAGGAAATTTTTGACATTTGAAAAAGTCAGGATTGCTTTCCTCAAGTTCGTCTCCTTGAGGTGATATGAGTTGCTCTGAGAGTTGGATAACTTCCTGGAACTGGCCGTTCCAGTGCTGTGCCTCGATCAGCCTTCTTTGGCATCTGAACAGGTCAGTGCGTGCCTTAGAATGTTTGCTGTTGTAATTGTCGACATCTCTGAAAACCCAAACTGTTTCCGAGTACCTCCCATCAACCAACATGCATTGTCCAACTCTTTCAAGCAACAAGGGTCGGGCTGGCAAATCCTGTCCTTGCCCCAGCCCTAATGCCCTGGAAGCATGGGGGGGGTACACTCCCCAATTGTTACGATTCTCAAAGCTTGGTTCATTTGGAATAACTTCCAGCAAACACAGAATGACTTCTTCATTTGCATTTCGCACAGCCCCACTGTCTCGCTGTAGCCAATTCCAGGTTGCCAACTGCACCAGCTGATGCATGTCAAAAAACTCTTCATCTCTCTTTAATTCTCGTATTGGCCACTCCTGCTCAGGAAACTATAAGCACATAGGATTCCTATAGCACTCTCCAGCTGTGTACTAGATGCTTCTGCCTTCTCGGGACATGGCAAAAGTTGACCGGGGGATCGCTTTAGGCTCGATGAGCGACATGAAGGAAAGAAGTTCTGTTGCGAGACCAGCAGCAGGACTGGAAGACTGGCATATTTTCTCAAAGGATACGAGCCAGGTTGTTACCACAGCATGATTTTTCCGACCACCATAATTGTCACGGAACCCCTCGCTCAAAAGATAGTTGGCATCCTGGGTAGATTGTCGAAGAAGAGCAAGGTATCTTTTAAAGGCCGTTTGGTTCCTGTTGATATAAGCAGCCGCTTGTGCAATCGCCAGAGGAAGGTACGCAGGCTCCCCTAGAAGCTCTCCTTGCGCCGTTTCATCGCCAAGTGAGTCAGGTATCAGTGACATGCAGAGTTTGGTGGCATTCGATGGATCCATCTCTCCTACTTCAATGACATTGCGGCCAACAGTATCCTGGACAATGTGACGGAACCTTGTTGTAAACAGTATACGGCCAGTATTGCTCTCCGGCAGATAGTCCATTATGCCACCATCCAGTACATGTTGTTTGTCATCTGCATTATCCACGACAAGAAACCACTTCCCGGACTTATCAGAATTGAGGCATTGTCCCACCAATACTTTAGGATCCTGGTTATTCGAGCTGACTGGGATGTGGAGTTTCTCTGCTAAGACGGCCATGTCGCGCTCAAAGTCTTCCTTGCTGGAGGCGCGAACCCAGAAGACAGAGAAGTCGGGTAGGCGTTCCTTCACCCAGTAGGATAAGTGCAATGCTATTTGATTCTTTCCCGCACCCCCAAGGCCAGTAATTGCAGCTTTTAAGGTGCTGTTTTGCTCAAATAACATGGCTCGAAGTCGTTGGAGAATCGACTCGCGGCCTACAAATTCTGGGTTCTTGCGGAGAGGAATGTAATAGTACGGCCCAGATGGATTATCAGGCACTTGGATAATAGTCAGTGGGATAAAAGAACCAGGTCAAAAGTCTTTTGCAAAACGGTATTGGTGCTATATACTGCCACAGTTAGTGCTTACCTTTGGATGATTGTGATACATCTGTTATCCTTTCCTCCCGAAGCATATCGCGTAGGAGCATGGTGAGGACATCACGGATGCGCTTGTATTGTTTGCCGTCCCTGCTGCAGCACTTAACCATTTCTCGATGATCTGCGTCGAGAACCTCGACCTTCTCTCCTGGCAGGTCAAGTTGAGCTGAAGAGTCATCTACAATCTTTCATAGTTTCCTTCAGCTCGAAAAAGGTCAGCTTAGTACTAAGTCACGTACTTTTCTGTCCAAACCTGACACTGGCCGGCCCTCGATGAAAGAGCGAATCAGAATCTTGTGATTGTCGGCGATCTCCAAAAAGCCCATGTGGATCATTGATAGCACTTCGGGATTCTCTCTCAGCAGAGACTTAAGGAGCATTTTGTTTGTCTTGATCATTATGGGGCGGAAGATCTTCGAGATGGTCATGGCTGGCTTGGCTGTGTCGCTTCCTCTGTGAGGAGTCCCGAAAAATACAATTTTAACTTTTCTATACGTCCTAGAAAGAAGTTTGGATTGCCGGATTGCCTATTCCGAACATCAGGACCCGTCTAAGCCATCTG
Organism: Thermochaetoides dissita; assembly: GCA_011800035.1. Classification (NCBI taxonomy): domain Eukaryota; kingdom Fungi; phylum Ascomycota; class Sordariomycetes; order Sordariales; family Chaetomiaceae; genus Thermochaetoides; species Thermochaetoides dissita. The sequence continues at coordinate 4,624 of JAAFKN010000088.1, read as the reverse complement.
ATATAACTGTGGAGATACATACCGCCTTGGCTATGATGCCACCCAAGCTATGGGCCATAAATATTATGGGGACATCAAAGCTTTGTTAAAAGTCTTAGATCCAATACAATTCTATATTAACATACGATAAAACATACTTACATCACTATCAAAAAGTTCAAGCTGTCGGTCGAGTTGAAGAGCGAAGTTCTGTCCGTGTTGTGTCACCGCAGTCTTGTTAGGAAACCTCAGGAAGCCAACTGGATCAGCATTATATCCACATGTCCACACTTTAGCCATTGGAAAGTCTGTTGGTAGCAATTCTCGTGGCCGAAAGATAGCCCGAGATCTGGTGGCATCCGAGCCTTCCCAGGCCCTTTACGGATGGCCTCAGAGACCATGGATGAAGATGATACTGTAGATCGCCAGTTTCCTTGATGAAACCTCGTACTTGAGGTACATAAGGGGTTGATTTGGAGCGTATAACGGACATTGCTCTTGGTCCTGAGTTGGAGAGATTGGCATTTTCCCAGCCAGCATAAACCTCCTCAAAGCCTTCGGGCGTTGGACCTTGTGAGACTGGCATTTCAATCATGAAGTTCGGCACTCAGAAGAAATCTCCAAAGCTTTGAAACGCGCTAGTTGACAGTTAATGCTTAAAAGTAGAACAAGACATGAGTCAAAACACCCATGTTCGCACTCTCCAGAGATGAAGCAAGACAAGACTGATGAGGGAGATGTTGCAACCGATATGTGAAACAAAGGCCATTGGGCTCCAGCTGAATGCCTGACAACAACCTCACTGGATTTCTGGTTTGGCATAAACGCCCTACACAACTAGTTTGATGTAGTCAACCACAAGCTCGTTATCCACGCATTGCTGCGAAGAAACTTAGGAGGCTGTTCCCTGGCCAACCATATCATCACCTTCTCTTCAGCGGTCTTTTTCTCGGTTGACACAGAACGAATTGCATTCAATCACGATGGAATGGAATCTGGAGCATGGCTGGAGGCAGATCAGCCAGGCTAGAGACACTGCCTACATGAGAAGCCAAGCCGGTTTAGCCGACTGAAGTCGATAATGGCTCACGTTATGAGACAGGGAGGGTGCCAAAAGGAAATCGAGGACTTACGACTGTCGACTGTACAACGTTACGAGAATATGTAATTTACATGGGCTCTGTAACGTTACATAACACTGTGGAACAGAGGATACTGCCTGTCTCCGCAACCGCAGGGAACAAGTGCTGATTACCTAGGTCTGATAACATCCACAATACGAGTTACAGATTACCACGTCAATACGGATTACCGACTCCACAAAACTCCTTCAGCAATGATTTCGTCTTTAGTTCATTTCATGTCGATCGTAGGTGCATCGATTAAGATATCAAACTGTGTTTTATGAGCAGTGCTCCAGAGTAAACCTGCCTTACCGACAGTCATTCTGCGAGTTGTTATCTAAGAACACAGCTTCTGGCAGTTTTGAAATATCTTGCACATTGAGCCAGCTTCCTGGCGAACACCACTCTCTTGCTTCATTGCCAGTTTGCGACCAAGAGATCGAAAACTCTTAGTCCTCTCTATCTCCATAGTTGAAACGCTTGATACATAAGGTACCGTCGAAGATGGCTGCTGCGAACGAAACAAATGTCAGATGCTCAGCCGAAGGTATGACTAGGCAACTTTAACCATCACCCCGCACCGCGCGAGCGGCGATCTGAGTCCATGACACACACACACACCCATCTACATACACCCTACCTTTCTTAACGCCTTGTTCAATCATGCGACCCTCGGATCGCCTCTTCCTTCTCTAATAACAGAAGAAAGCAAATGCTCATCCTTGCCTTTGTAACTCCATAGCAGCAAAGTCGTTCGTCGAGTGGTACTATCGGCAGATCAACGAAAGCAAGCCCGTCGCGTCTGGCTACGTCAACAACAATGCGACCTATACAAAGGCAGGCCACCCGCCGGCTGATATCACCATCAACGGGCGTGTTGTCGCAACGCCAGAGGAATGGGACACGATGCTGAAGGAGCAGCGTGCGCAGCATAACACCTCCTCGTCGTCAACGCTCCCCATTGGCCGCAAGCCGGTCCGTTACGACGTCGACTGCTTTGACGTCCACGTCATCAACGCCGACTACCGCTTCGCTGCGCCTCAGAGGATGATCGAGCAGCATGCGCCGACGGATGGCGTGCGCATGATGATGGCACTGACGGTCAGCGGATCGGTGTATTTCGGGGCGAGCCCGCGAAGCACGGATGACTACGTCATTAAGCAGCACTTCAACGATGTGTTCATTCTGGTGCCTAACTGGGACGTGCTAGAAAAACCAGGGGCGAGGAGCGGAAGGAAGTATCTGATTGCCTCGCACAAGTACCGGGCGTATTGAGGTCCTACCATGGAAAGCGCGTTTTCAAAAAGGATCTGGGCATGGGCTTTCATCCCTTGGGCAGCTTTTCATGTGGATAACTGAAAACCTCTGGTATTTGCGGCGTTGGAACGGGCCACAATAATAATAATTAGGGGGTTAAATCATAGGGATATCACTTTTGGGCGTCGGGCTCAACGAGACACTGGTATGACCTCCTTAGGGTTCATAAAGCCTGCTATAATACAACAGCATATTATATCTCTCCGTTTGGAAATATTGGACCTATTTTTTTGACGGAATAGCTCCTGATGAACTAACTGGAATCACGACAACCTGTCTCAGGACATTCACTAGCCTATCGACTTTCATATTCTTCTCAAGAGGGCAGTAAACCAAACTAACTGATGCACACCAAGAACCCTGTATGAAAAGCGCCTACATAGCCTAAACAGTGAAACCGGAGTCCATGACAAGAACGCCTCTACGCCTCGGCACCAATTTCCAGCCCCTTTCTCCTCCATTCCCAATACCCAACCCGAATCCTATCCCACTTCTCGCCCAGGCGGCGCAAAGCTAGATCTGCCTTGTCCTTATCTCCTTTCTCAGCGTAGATCTCCGCCAACAAATCCAGCGCATGCGTGCTCCTCACATCCTCCCCTTCACCGTCCTCGCTGAGTCCTTTCACGAACTCACTCGTAAACTCTTCTACAGTGGCCAACTTCCTCCCTGCCTTAACCAATACTCCGCGAAGGTAATTCCACCCGCTCTGGTTCTGTGGCGCAAGGCGGATCTTGGCCATCGCGTAAGCGACCTCTCGGTCAACAATTTCCTGCGGCACCTTCGGATCTGGCTCACTGGCAGCCAACCCTGGGGTTGAGTGTGCGGAGTTGGAGAAGACAAGGAAAAAACGATGCGACCAGGCCGAGTTATTCCGCACGTCGTCATCAAGTAAAGCTTCGATGGCCGCCAGCTCAGCTGGATCAGAGAAGAGGTTGAGTTTTGAGACGAGGTAGGAGCGGTAGGACCAGACGTGGTAATTTTTCGTGTCTTCGGCGAGAATGTCGCGGAGGAAGGATTGCTCGGATGCGGCGAATTCGGCAATGGCAGAGGGACCTTGTGAAGAAAGCTGGGGATAGTAATGCTCGACGAGCAAGTGGCGATGATGCCAAATCTGGTAGTTCTTAAGATTGCGGAGGGCGACACCGTTGAGCCAGGCGATCTCGTCCGGAATGGAGAGGTTGAGAGCGAAGACGTTAGCCGCCCGGTACAGCCAGACCGTGTAGTGTGCTGGGTTCATGTTGATAATGTGTTCAGTCAGGCGCAGGCAGCGGGGGGAGTGCTCCTTAGCCTTCATGACTGCTCGCAAGTACGCCATTGCTTGAATTCGGTCAGCACTGAGCTAACCAAGTCATCCATTGTTGCCACAGAACTCACCTTCCGCGTATTCCTCCGGATATGCAATCGCTGCGAGCGCCCCTTCGGGTTCTTGGTGTGCAATCGGCACAACATCTTCCCACTCCGGATCCCCGGCCAACCTACCACCCTCCTTGACCCCATATAACTCAGGCTTGAGCTCCGCCATCTTGATTGCCTTGTTGACAACCTTCCAAATGTTGTGGACAGTCTTACAACTGCCACAAAAGGACAGACAGGCAAGTCAAACAATCGCGTCGTTAAGGGAGATGAAGCCGCGACGCAGGGATACCGGACAAGCTGGTCTGAGAGATGCTGTATGAGGGTAGAAGCTCCGATAACCGATTGGTGTTGGAATTAATAACTACGCAGCTACTGGATATGGACAAATCTTGTCATGTACACACCAGCTGCGGTTGTGGAGGGATGACGGTGAGATAGGGGAGAAGTAGTGGCAATGATAGTGCTGTTGTTTTGAGTTGGATGCTGAGGTATGAAAAAGAAGTGAAGCAATGTCAGCCCAGTCCGAAGCACATGACTGAATGAGAGAAAGCACTTGGAACTGTCTGATAATGGGATAGCACCGTATACATATGCTGCCTTCAACTTCAGGACAACAAAAGAAGTACTTTTGATCCTGAACTCACATGATACTTCGTACTGCTTTAAAGCTTCTTTATGACAATCCGTATATGTGGCATGCCATTCACGGCGAGTGGCATCAGCATAAACAGAAAGGGATGGTCATCGTCCATCAGGCTCAAACAGGTTAAAGAATGGAGCAGACGGGCAGGCAGCCAGAGGTGGGGCGGTCTGATGTGTGGAGGAAGTGAAAGAGTACGAGCCAATGA
>JAAFKN010000087.1:0-23288 GCA_011800035.1 Thermochaetoides dissita | reverse complement strand
GAATAACTGCATCATGTTGCGACGCTTTCTATATACTCCATGCTCTAGATCTCTAACAACCCCATATAAACCCCCTCAAATCCCTCTACGCTCCCTCAGCCGGTGCCCCATCCGCCTTTGGTGCCTGCTCTGCCGCCGCAGCAGCCTTGACCGCGGCCGCCTCAGCCTTCTCCTTCGCCTTCTGCGCTCTCTTCGCCTCAATCTGCTTCTGCTTCTCCAGCTTCTTGAGCTGGTTCTTCGTCAACTTGCCCTCGCCCTCCTTAGCCTGGCCATCGGCGGCCACACCATCCTCAACCTTAGGCACCACAATCGGCGCGCGCGGGTTCCCCCTCCAAGTAAGCGGTCTCGGCGTCATAAACAGCTTGACCGTCTCATCCGTCACCTTGGCCCTCCGTTCCTGGAAGGCAGCAACATACTTCTGCAGTTCGCGAATGCAAATCGCCTTGAGCTCACCCGTCAACATCTCGCCCTTCTCGTAGGCGACCTTGATGCGCTCCAGCTCGTCATCGTCCTCGAGGAAGAAGCGCAGGTACTGGTAGGCCACGTCGACCTCGGTGTCGCCACCGAACTGGCGGTGTTCTTCGACAGACACACGGCCACCCGAAAAGGCGTACTTGTTGATCTTGTTCTTGATTTGATTGGGCGTGTCGCGCATGAAGATGGCGGATTCGTCGATCGAGGCGGACATCTTGGTGCCGGGGCCCTGGAGGGCCGGGAGGAAGAGGGAGTGGATCAGGCTTGGTTTGGCGTAGGGCTTGCCTTGGAATTTTAGGCGGGCGGAGACGTCTCTTGTCATGCGGAAGTCTGTTTGTGTTAGCAGAGGGAGGGCAATGTGAGAGGGGGGAGGCTTACATCTAAGGCACATTAATATCCGTACTCATGATTTGCCTGGCAGGATTAAAGCTCTTGTGGGTTGTCAAGGGACGAAGACTTACGGATCTTGGTCAATGGCACAAGGACTGGCACAAAGTTAGCTACTTGATAGTCAACAAAAAAAAAAAGTGACTTACATGAGCACGGGTATCCCAACTGTTTTAGACTCATCTTCGCCAAAGATGTGAGGGAACGAAGAAGCCCAACTGGCAGCACCTAGACCTTTGTTAGCCCATGTCCGTACCACTTCACACAATTTCGTGCACACCCTGGATGCTGCCGAAGTGAATACGGCCAATATTTGTACTGTCATTGAACCCAAAGATAGCGCGGGCCTGGTTGAGAGTGATGTGCTTCGCTAAGCGCACAATGTTCTTGTAGAAAGCGCCACCGACGTAGTCAAACTGAAGAACCGTCAGTTGTCGTTCTGTTTTCTTCTCAGAAGGTCATTCTTACATCGGAGAAGATGAAGGTCTTGTTTGGATCAAAACCGACTGCAATGATATCCTTCGCGTTGCTGTGGCAGTAGCCCTGGACCTCCTCAATTGTCTTCTTCTCGGAGAACAGGTACCTGGCGGCTGTCAGTATGTTTATGTATGCCTTTGACAAACGCAACTGACTGACTTCTCGTCATCTGTCATCATGATGACCAGCTAAGATAATCCGTGTTAACACGAGCTGGACTCGACCCGAGGGAGCAACTGCCATTCCTGGAGCGCAAACATACCGGGACGTCGAAAGTATCCTGCAGCCCTGTGTGCAAGTAGGTTAGCGTCAATCTAACAAAGCACCCCCAATCTGACAATTAAAGCCGGCGCATACACTTTGTGAACTCAAAAGGAATAGTATGCCCAATATGGACACTATCCGACGACGGACCGCGGCCGGTATAAAGGAAGAAAGGCTCGCCGCGTTCATAACGATCAAGAATCATTTCGAAGTCGCGATGCGAGAAGACGATGCCTCTCCTAAGGAAGTGGTGCGGGCGCTTGCCAGTGACGCGCTCAAAGCGGGCCAGCAGCTCAGCGTCAATCCTCTTCGTGCCGAACTCGTCGATCAACTTGTTGTAGTCGATCGCCTTGACCTGGCCGTCCTCGCCGACCTCTCCTTGCACCTGTCATTTTGCGAATATTGTCAGACTTCTGCTTTGGTATACATCGTGGCGCATTGGATACGCACATTGTAGGGGTCGACGGTCTGCTTCTGCGGTTTGGGAGCCTCGGGCTGGGGCGTCTGGTCGACGGGTGCTGGGGTCGCTTCGGTCGCCATGGTCGCAACTGTTCGCTGTGCCTTGCCTTGGAGTAATTACGTTGCAGATATGGTTTTGGGAGAGTAGTCGTAGAGTCTAACAGCGTCGCTCAAGGTGAGTCATGGCCCCAAGTCCCGGAAGGTATTAAACGAGCCACACCTTGACGGAACGGGTTGCACGGTGTCAAGATGCATGAATGGTGGGGGAGGGGCAACGGAACAGGGGTCCGCGTCCAATTGGGGCAGGCGGTGGGTGGTGGCAAAATCTAACCCTTGCGTCCGAGGGGCAAGGGTTCATTGCGTGCGGGCTGCGGCTCGCATGCAAGACAAGATTTGCGACGAAAACCGATCCGATCTTCTTGTCGGATCCATGCTGTGGTTTGTGGACTGTGGTTGTGCGTGCTGATGCCTGCCACCTCCCATCACCGCTGGGTGTCTTGCGACTGACCATGTTCGCAGCGGCACCATGGGTGTGTCGGAGCTGTGCGCGGTCGCTCAGACGCGCCGGCGTGTTCTGGATGGCTCCTCTTGTGAGGAGAGCTAGCACAGGTATGCAATTGATGGGATTAAATCTAGACTTAGGATGCTGACTGACGTTCTTTAGACACAATATCGCAGCTACCACCAGCCCTCCTCGAGCGTGCCCGTCGACTGGCCGACGAACACACCAAATTGACCAAAGAGTTGGAGCAGGACTTTGACCCCAAGAAGGCGAAGCGCGCCGGCGAGATCTCACGCATTGCCGAGGCCCTCAAGCAGTTCGAAAATGCCAAGGCTGCGCTGGGTGAACTACAAGGCTTGCTTCAATCCGACGACAAAGAACTGCGAGAGTTGGCCGAAGATGATCTCGAGGCGACCAACGCCCAACTCGCCGAGTCAACCCACAACCTGTCGGCCGCCTTGACCCCGAAACACCCCTTCGCCGACATGCCCTGCCTGATTGAGTTCGTTCCCGGTCCAGGAGGTACGGAAGGACGCTTTTTCGCGGACACACTCTTCAAGATGTACAAGGCCTACTGCGCCAACAAGGGGTACCGGCACCGGGTAGTCAAGTACGAAGCGTCAGACAGCGATGGGCAGACCAGCTCAGAGGGCGAAATTGCACTACAAGAAGCAGTTCTGGAAGTCCAAGAGCCCGGCGCATACGCCATCTTCCGCGGCGAAGCCGGCATGCACCGGGTGCAGCGCGTGCCAGACACAGAAAAGAGCGGACGCACCCATACCAGCGCCGTAGCCGTCTGGGTGCTGCCGTCCTTCCCCGAAAACACCACTTCCGAACAAGAAGCCGACTGGGATAACCCAGAAAGCGACTTCTACGTCAACCCGGCCGAGGTTAAGGTCGAAGTGATGCGTGCCCGCGGCGCAGGTGGGCAGCACGTCAACAAGACGGAGTCGGCCGTCCGCCTGACCCACATCCCAACCGGCACGACGGTCAGCATGCAAGACTCGCGGTCGCAGCAGCGCAACCGCGACGTGGCCTGGCGGCTGCTGCGGTCGCGGCTCGCACAGAAGCGGCGTGAGGCCCGAGAGGAGCAGGCCCGGCAGCTGCGCGACAGTGTGCTGGCGAGGAGTCAGATCACGCGCGGTGACAAGATCCGCACGTATAACTACCAGCAGGATCGGTGTACTGATCATCGGAGTGCTCTTGATGCTCATAACCTGCCTGATGTCCTTCGTGGCGGTGAGACCCTGGATAAGATCATCCAGAGCGTGCATGTCTGGCTGGTCAACCAAGATATTCAGGCGCTCATTGCTGAGGAAGAGGCGGCGGCTTCCAAAGCTGCTAAGGCGAGTAAGAAGTCGGGCAAATAGTCGCCGTGTGAAGCTGCTTGCTTCAACCTCGTGCGTGTATTCTACTGTATAAATGGCTGTGTATTCACCCTTTCTACATTGATAGATGACGGCTAGATGAGAAGACGGATACCCTGGAAAGTACTGGTCGATATAGCATTTGTTGATGTACTGATATGCTCGTGTCAGCAAACGAATCGACGATACTCGGCATTGTTCAAGCTTCTTGGATTGCTCTTTACGTGAAACCCAGAAGGCCATTCTGTGTGACCAGATCACAAGGCTGAGCCAAGACAACAGCAACGGGTGATGATCAGATCGGCGGAACAGCAGGTGGAGTTCAGGGGAATTAAGTGCGGATCCTAACGGTTGACGAGCCATTAGCCAATCAGATCGCGACATGCGTCCTCGCACCTCCCTAATCCGGACAGTTACCTCTTGGCAGGGCAGCACCACCTTCTCAACGCCGTTAGCTGCCTGGCAGGGGGTTATTGGAGGGGGCCGTGAGGCTTCCTGCTACTTGCCTCTCGGGTATTGCTTCGTTGTCTCTCTTCCCAAAGGCCGATCGTCGCCGGGCGTCTATCCAGAACGCCGTGGGGGAAGAGACAACGTTCCACGAGAACAATCCTCATCACTAAGTTGTCCTAACCTCACGAACAGGTAAGGAATCGGAAATGTCCCCCAAACTTCATCGATTGACCTACACGAGCGCCTATATTCGGCCTGCGTTATGCATGTTACCTTATCTGTGGATGCTAGACGAAAGTGTACTAGCATCCTTCCTATACTGACGGCATCGTCGGATCTCCCACTCTACATAATGATCGCTTTCAGATGATATGGATAGATGTAACTTCCCGGACTGGTAGGTGCGTATTCTTCGCACGCGAGAATCTGTTTGTACTTACTATCCGCGCCAAATATCTCGCGCAACCAGCTGTGCTTAGAGTTGTCCGAGTTCCGCCGTGTGCGTGATGCCCTGGTGCGAATCACCGAAGACCGTTTTCTCCGTGATCCCATGTACCCCCGTGCCATCCGGTGATTCGGTGTTAGGCGACGACGAAGGTAAGCTCCGCAGCCAACCCATGCGGATAACTGCCATTAAGTTATAACACTAAAGCAAACCACAGTAACGCTATCCCGGCCATGCTGCCCTCTATCGGCATGGTATGACGTAGGCCAGGATTGTATACACCCTCGGGGAAGGGAGCATAAAAAAGCCAAGGAATCTCCTAGTCCTCCCTTTCCCAGGGAAGCGGTTTTCGTCCGTCACCAAGCCTTTCACCATAGAAGCTTTCGGTATCCCAAAATAACGGCGGGAGTACGAAGCTCGCAAACATGAGGTGGGCAAGCCTTCTTCCGGCCCTTCTGCTCTCGGGCTCTGTCGATGCCCTGGGCAGGAGCCTCGGCCATGCTGGCAAGCGCTTTGTTGAGCATGCTGCCAAGAGGATCAAGCCCGTTATGCCCCCGGGCCCCCCTCCCGTGTTGGATGCTCGCCAAGAGAAGTCGTTCAAATTCTTGAATGAGAAGACACAAAGTATGTGACACACATGTTGAATGGCGTGACAAGAAAGCCCTCTGCTGACAGTTACACAGAATTTGCCGTCAATGGCACAGAGATCCCAGACGTTGACTTTGATATCGGCGAGTCCTATGCCGGCCTGTTGCCTATCAGTGATAAGGAGGGCGAGGGAAGTCAGCTCTTCTTCTGGTTCTTCCCCTCTGAGAAGCGGGCGGCTGAGAAGGAGATTCTTATCTGGCTCAATGGCGGTGTATGTTTTCCTACTCTATACAAGACGAATTCAGAAACTGACAAAAGTTAGCCCGGCTGTTCGTCGTTCGAGGGTCTGCTTCAGGAGAACGGACCTTTCCTCTGGCAATACGGCACCTACAAGCCCGTCAAGAACCCATGGAGCTGGCACGCCCTGACCAACGTCATCTATGTCGAGCAGCCTGTTGGCACGGGCTTCACGACTGGCACTCCTACCATCACCAATGAAGAGGAGCTTGCTGCCCAGTTCATGGGCTTCTGGAAGAACTTCATCGATACTTTCGGCATGCATGGTTACAAGGTCTATATCTGGGGCGAGTCTTATGCGTATGTCTTGACGCTCAATCGCCTTCCGGATATAAGAGAGACTAACCGAGTGCCAGTGGCATGTACTGCCCGTACATCGCCAACGCCTTCCTCGAGGCCAACAACAAGACCTACTACGATATGTCTGGCATGATCATCTACAACCCCCTTCTCACCCACGAGGAGATCCACGAGCCGATCCCCGTCGTCCAGTTCGTAGAGTACTGGTCTGGCCTCTTCCCCTTCAACGACACCTTCCGCGCCCACATCAAGGCCCGCGAGAAGAAGTACGGCTACGCCGACTGGATGGCCAAGTACCTGGTCTACCCTCCAAAGGGTCACATCCCGATGCCCCTTCCCGGCACCGATAGGAACGGCAGGACCCGCGACGAGTGCTGGAACCTCTACTGGGACATCTTCGACGCTATCATGCTCATCAACCCCTGCTTCGACATCTACCAAGTAGCCACGACCTGCCCCCTGCTGCGGGACGTTCTCGGCTTCCCAGGCTCCCTGCCCTACCTTCCCGAGGGCGCAAGTATCTACTTTGACCGCGAGGACGTCAAGCGCGCGATCCACGCGCCCGTGAACAAGACCTGGGAGGAGTGCTCCTCCATCGACGTCTTCGTCAACGGCAAGGACCACTCCCTGCCTCCGACGCTGAACGGCGTCCTCTCCAACGTGATCGACAAGACCAAAAACGTCATTGTCTCCCACAGCGCGCTCGACATGATCCTCATCGCCAACGGCACACTGATTGCTCTTCAAAACATGACCTGGGGCGGCAAGCTCGGCTTCCAGCACCGCCCGGACCAGCCGTTCTATGTTCCCTACAACGACATGACCGATCTGTCGACACGCGCCGGCGCCGGCGTCTTCGGCAGTATGGTGTCGGAGCGCGGTCTGACATACGTCGGTGTTGATCTGGCCGGCCACATGGTGCCGCAGTATGCTCCCTCGGCGGCGTACCGCCAGGTTGAGTTCATGCTGCGCCGCGTGCCGTGCATGAATTGCACGCTGCCATTTACTACTGATCCGAAGACGCCCCAGAGCACCCAGCCGCTGGGTAAGGGCACTGCGCCGCAGGGTTGGAGCAATGCCAGTCCTGGGAGGGCGAAGGGGCAGGAGCATAAGTCGTGGAGGAGGAATGTGATGAGGCCATAGAGAGTGAGAGGGGTGATATAGTTAGAGGTGGTTTAAGCTTCTGTTAGCATGTATACTTTTAGTTCTTAATCGTGTCATTTATGCCCAAGGGCAAAGTCACATTTTTATGTAGTTGTAGTGATGATATACCATGGAGATGGGAAAGCCAGCATCAGAATTGATCGCTACCTAAGTGGTAATGAGCGTGACCTTTCCGATCCTTTCGCTTTCCTTCGTCCGTTGGGTGTCCTGTTATTCCTGATTTTTTGTGTGCCTTCTTTCCTTGCCTTTGCCGGGACCAACAATTCGGAACACCTTTAAAAACACTAATCTTACAATGAGTGGAATTCATGGACACAAACAAATGCCCACCCGGTTTGTTTCCTTTACCGTCCTTCCTGAAAACCTTGCTCCTTAACGCCACCTTCCTTGATCAAGATGCATCCGAGCTATCCCTCCTCCTCATCATCCACCTTTGGGTAGTTAGTGGTCATGAGAGTGGTTTCATAACAACAACAGAATAAAGTAAGTTCGTTAATAATGAAACACAGGCAGCCTCCTTCCTCCCTTCGCTCACCTTGTCCGGACGCCTTGCTCATCTCAAGAGAGAAAAAAAACCCGAGAGGGTGAATAACACAGTGTTGAGAAGTTGGAAAATAAGATAAATGTACAACACAACATTGGGCAGCCAGTCAGCCAATTTTTGTCGGGGTGTTGACTTCCCAGTTAGCCAAGACTCCTCTTCTGGGGGAGGAGTGATGTGAGAAAAAGCAACGCAATTGGAGAAGGACTCTCCACGCAGATCAGGAGAAGTATGTTCTGCTCAAGGTTGCTCAGTGGGGTGACCAAAGCACTGGTTTTGTGTGATAAAACACTGACATGGACTCCGTAGATGTGATCAACTACGGCAGCTGAGTGAGTGATGGAGTAGGGAAAAAAGTGTGGATGCCTGCTGTCACGTCGTGGATTGGTGCCCGACACTTCTGAAGGCCTTCTCGATGGTGCATGCACAAAACGGATGTTGTCGAACGAAAGCCCTTCAAGCAGCAGCACCATCAAATGCACGCTCCTTAGCCATCTTCCTCAGCTCCAATACGCGGTTGATGCCCGTCTGCCGTAGCCTCTCGAGGACGATGCGCATGCCCTCACGGCTCTTGCCCAGCTGGTCCAGCGTCTTGGTCGAGGCGAGGCTCTCGATGCTGCGCTGGATGCCCTTGGCTCCCAGCCGAGCAAACCACCCGCCGGCAGAACCGGCTGTCTCGGCCTCCGCATGCGCCTGCGCTTGCACTTGACCCAGCCGGTCACGGATGCGCTCGCCGAGCCGCGAGCGGAAGACCACTTTGGTCTCGACGTCAGTCGACTCGGTCGAGGCACTGAACGTCTTGGGAACGGTGTACAGCTGGCGCTCTACCACGGAGAGGATGCCGACGTAATTGAGATTGCGGCTCTCGCTCGCCAGCCAGCCCTCCCGCATGTCCACCACGCTGGTCTCGAGGATGTAGGACGCCTTGTCGGCTGCGCCGCCCGTCAGGCTGGCTGGGAGCAGCTTCATGACGGCGGGGGGAAGGCGTGACTTCTTCAAGTGGATGCGCGTAGTGTGCAAACGGCCCGTTTCTGGGTCGACATGGCACGAGAGGGTGTCGGAGCTGATGACATGGCTGGCGAAGGGGTTGAGATGGGGACTGCAGTAACGGAGGAAATACGCGAGGGTGACGGCGGGAAAGGGGTGAGAGTAGGAGTGGCTCGTGGTGTGTGTGAGCACCATTGTGAATGGCGAAGGGAAGACGAGTCGTGTAGCTCGGTCGCTTCAAAGAGTGAGAGGTTGAAAGTCAAACAATCAGCTCGGGCTGATTGATATTTAAGTGACGTTTGAGCGCGAAGCTGAGCACGTGAAAAGACTTGTCGGAAGACCTCCGGGAGCTTGGATTTCGGGAATCGAACGCGGAGGAGGCAAAAGTTGAGATGAGAGTTGCACAGGCACTCGGGGACGAAGTGGGAGCGGACTGGCAGGCCTGAGAGCTTGCAGAAGCTCGCGGGGTTGCTTGTGAAACGTTGGATGCGTGTGAGAAGCGTCGCTCACGGCCTAAAAGGCAGAGGAATTGTCATTGGGCGAGATGCTCCACGAGCAAGATGACGACCTTCTTGCCCGATGGTTGCGTTCGACAGAGCTTCCGGGGGAGTCTACTCCGGAGGGGGTGGAGGAGGGAAAAAAGAAAAAGGTTTGGCTCGGACGAAGCCGACTCCGCTGAGGGCGAGGTGATCGCAGCAGTGACGACTGAATCAAGAGTTGGCTGATCAGTCCAGCCCCGATTGATGTAACAGGAGAGCTGTTCCGTTTTTAAAGGGTGGCCAAACTCTGCCAGAAAAGGGGACGCAACTCTGACGATGGTCGGCTCACTGGTGGAAGAGCTCGCCTGCGCTTTTCAGTGGTCGGCTCATCGAACCTCGAAGATCTGGTCGGCCTGGAGCTGAGCAATCTTATCGCGGGGTACCTGCGAGGACAACCCCGCCTAACAGCTGTGCGCAGACCAATGATGTCAAAACAACACCACGCAAGCTAAAGCATGTGAATCACACTCTGTACACTTGGGAGGCGTATGAAACTTGATTAAAACCCAAATAATATCGTCAAACTGTTGTTTGTTGCCACGTAGGCTGTCTGTATCAGAATGCTCCTGCTTGTACTTCGCGTACCTTCAATGATGCAAAGAGGGTTTGGAGAGGATTTCCGATTGGTTAAAGCTCTATGAGGTGGGCAGATGGAGAATTCCATGTCCCGCTCTGCCGTCCGTCTGCGGGTGGCGCCAGTGGCCCAAGCGCCAGCGGTGGGCTAGTTTTTCGGTGCATGTGCCGCTTATGTAATGTGTAGCATTCCATGGTCCGTGCGTTCTTTCTGCATCCTCCAAATCCAGCTCTCTGACTCCTCGCTAGCCAACGTTCCATTTCCTTTCTCCCTCCTGCAAACGGGAACTTTCCACGACGCCCTCGACCTCCATCGCCCCGATCGGTCAACAACTGGGCATCGCCGCCATCGATTTCTCGTGATCTCCATTCCTTTTCATCCATTTTCTGCCGCAAAATAGCGCTCCCGACTTCTTTGACCCTCGATTTCGCCACGGTCATCGGGCGGACAAAGCCCTTCCCTGGCTGTGACCGACTCCCGCCCGTCCGAATACCTGCTATCCGACTCCCCGATCCATCACTGGATCATCGCCATTAAGAGCCCGCTGGAGCCTGTTGATACATTTTCATATTTTTCTTCCCTTTGGTTTCTGGCTTGCAGGTGTTTGTAACAGAAGCTGGCCGTGGAGGTGGTACTATTCATGCAGGATTGAGATTCAAACCCAATTGAATAGGCTGCTACCACACTTACCATTGGTTCGCTCGGCGGGTCTTTGTACTATTTTTCCTTTATTCTATTCTGCTTAACCTTCAGTGCAAAAGAAGCTCTTTTTGTCTCTCTTCGAGAACAATCAGAATTGACTACATCAACTTTCTGGCTTTGAAGAGAGAGGAAGCAAATCTGCTCTGCCTGCTAGGGAATTGTCTCAAGATCAGCAACAGCAAGAGAAAAACAGGACATTTATCAATTCTCCCATCTCCCTGTGTGAGATTCCCTCTATCTAATCCACAGCCTGCGTTTGCTTGAGCGCCTTGCGTGTGGTTCTCGGGACTGGAGACAATCACCAATCCATCCAACCCTAACAGCGCAGTGTAATTTTTATCGAGGATAACCGACACTGGCAACCATGACGTCCTCGGTCTTTTTCAAGTTCAAGTCCCAGAAAGAGCCGACTCGTGTCGAGTTTGACGGCACCGGCATTTCTGTGTTTGAGCTGAAGCGTGAAATTATTCTTCGCAGTGGCCTTGGAGATGGTACCGATTTCGACCTCGTTATCTGCGCAGATGAAAACATGAAAGAGGGTATGTACACCTGTAGGTTTGCGGCTAGGAATCCAGCGATGCTAACCAGTAGAACAGTATACGATGATGATACTACCATTATCCCCCGGTCGACTACGGTCATTGCCCGTCGCATGCCCCCGAAGATCCCTGGCAAAGGAAATGCTGCCCGTTATGTATCTGGGAAAATGCCGATCCATGCCAAGAACTCCTCTCGACGTGAACAGATCGTTAAACCGGCCGTCAAGACCCAATCTAGCACCCTGGCTCAGTTAAGCAGTGCCATGACCGAGGAAGAGAAGATGGCTGCAGTTTTCCAGGCTCAGACCGAGAACTTTACTGCTCGCGAAGAGGAGATGGCTACGTATGTATTCTTAACCGGCTCTGCTAGAATATTGTTACAGTGTCGCTAACAGGCTTACAGACAACAATATGTGGCTAAGGGCGGTCCGAAGAAATCCGCCAACGTCCCAGATCATGACCCTCCTCAGGGCTACATTTGCTACCGCTGTGGTGAGAAGGGGCACTGGATCCAACTCTGCCCGACCAACGACAACCCTGAGTACGACAATCGTCCACGTGTCAAGAGGACCACAGGCATCCCGCGTTCCTTCCTCAAGACTGTGGATAAGGCTACAGCATTGGGCCACAATGCTGATGGTGATGAGTCCAAGGTGCCCTCGGGTATCATGGTCAACGCCGATGGAGAGTTTGTCATTGCTGAGCCTGATAAGGCATCCTGGGAGCAATTCCAGGCCAAGGCCAAGGCGAAGTCTGACGCCAAAGCGGCTGCTTCCGAGGGAGACAAGGAAATCCGGGAGCGGGGCTTGGAGTGCCCGGTCGACAAGAAAATGTTTATAGAGCCAATGAAGACTCCTTGTTGCGAGAAGACGTATTGCAATGATTGCATCACGAATGCTCTCATTGAGAGCGACTTCGTCTGCCCAGCTTGCAAGACAGAAGGAGTTCTGATCGATGATCTGAAGCCTGATGAGGAGGCAGTGGAAAAGATTAAGGCTTTTCTTGCAGAAAAAGACAGTAATAAGAAGAAGGAGGATGGCTCCAAGAGCCCCCGTGGTAATGAGAAGCCTGAAAGCATTGATGACAGCAAGAAGACAGAGAAGGCAGAGTCTGTCAAGGCCAAGTCAAAGTCGCCCTCTCCAACACCGTCAACTACTGCTTCTGTTACCAATGGCCAGACTACTCAGGCGTCCACCAACCAACAGAAAAAGTCGTCAACATCTACCGCCACTGCTACCAATGGAGAACAGCAGGCGGCCACGTCATCCTCAACAACGTCCAAGAAGCGCCCTGCTGACGAGCTTCTTGAGAACCCCAAGATTCCCAAGGCACCCAAGGCCATGCAGCAGAAGGAAGGTCAACACCAGCAACAGGACATGATGAACATGATGCCTGGCATGGGCCCGATGGGCTTCAACCCCATGATGGGGCCCATGGGTCCGATGATGTACCCCGGCATGCCGCCCATGATGCCTAACTTCCCCATGGGCCCTAACCCGATGGGTATGGGCTTTCCCCCGATGATGAACCCCATGATGTTCCCGAACGGCGGCCCGGCCAACGGTATGAACGGCTGGGGTCCTGGCCCGAACGGTATGATGAATGGCTGGGGCGGGCCCAACGGCATGATGAACGGCGGTATGGGTATGGGCGGGCCCGGCATGGGTTTTGGCGGCGGCCCGAACCAGCACAAGACCTTCACGCACCAGCCGCCACCGTCCGAGGAGGAAGAGGCGTACTTCCGGAAGCCGGTTAATCCTCACCGCCATATGAATCGCCAGCGGCGGATCAGGCCGAGTGATTACCGGGAGCTGTGACGGGCCTTTGCGTGAGGTCTCCTTCCTCGTTCTTTTTCGATTCTTTTCTCTCTCGATCGACTCGGCGTTATGTTTCATCATGGAAAATTAACAGACAAGAAAAGGATATCATACGGTTCTCTGGGCTAGGTAACGTCATGAAAGCAAAGATGAAAACTGGGCTGTTGAGTCATGGGATGGGTGATATGGGATGGCATGGGATCACATCAGGGTGGGTTGGTTGCAACCTGGAGAGGAAATCTGACATGGCGATTCGCAACGGCGGCGTTTCATTTGCCACTTTTATATGGGTCAAGAGAAAGTAATGGAGGGCACTGCGACCTAAGGTGATGGTCGATTGGGGGTCTGCATTTCTGGGCGTTTGGTTTGGGGAGTGGTTCAGGCGTGGTTGGGAATAATAAACAAATTATTCTCTTCTCTCAACCCCTGTTATTCTCTTCGTTTGTGGTTATTTCCTTCTTTCTTTGTGGCTGTGGAGAGGAGTGAGATACGTTGATAGATGGGCCTTAGCTTCGACAGCTACCCTTCCTTTCTCACTTTGACCCAGCAATCAGGCAGGGAGGGAATACAATTCAAGGGGGTTGGCTGGGGATCTTTTACTCTTTAGACTTGTACTATCTTTGATAGCATTGTCTTGCCTTTGGGCGAGGAGCGAATAGACAAGTATATTGATACCAGAAGTTGCAGCTCACCAAGTGATTCATCATAACTGGAACCATCAAATGTCTATACAGCGTACAACTGAGTACAAGAATTATGTGACAATCGTCCAGACGACCAGTTTTCAAACTCTCTGATCCTCAGACTAAGCCTTGCTTCACACGGGACATTGTAAATGGGTATGCTAATATGGGTGTTTATTCTCTTATTACATTCCCTCTCACCATCGCCATCTCTTACTCCGGCGGGACAAACGGCTTGATGAGCATCTCACTGAACTTCTCTAGCCTCTCCTTGCCACGGACTTCCTCCACCAACAGTGGCATCTTGACCACATTGAACTCCTCATCGTACAGCTCCTCGATCTGATCCAGGTACTTCTTCTGCATGCGCCTGCGGGCCGTGCACTGCTCACAGTCGGAGCCCGGCTTAGGGAACAGCAACTGGTTGACAACAATGCAGTGGGTGTCGATGCCGTAGTTGGCCAGCTCCTGAATCATGCGCTCCGTCTCGTACAGCGACAGGAACTCGGGGATGCACACGCACACGAACGTGGTCAGGCGCTCATCCTTGAACTGCGCATTCACCTCCGAGATGGTAGCCCGCAGCGATTCCAGCTTATCCATTACATCGTTCAGCGTCTGCCCGTTAGGCAGCGTGCCACTGCTGCCCAATATGCCGTTCAGGAGGGAGCCGTACTGGCCCGACAGTTGTGAGACCTTAGACAGGGCCTTCTCCAGCACGGTTGGGAACTGCAGGAAGCGCAGGGTGTGCCCTGTCGGCGCGGTGTCGAAGACGATGGTCTCGTAGGAGAGGGAGTTGACCTGCTTAAGAACTTCGGCGAAGGACATGGCCTCGTCGATACCCGGGATCTAGAAGGGCACAGCCATCAGCAGCCAGAACTCCACACCAGCCAGTGTATGCGCCAGATCTTACCGCATAAGCCAGATCCTGCATCACACCCATGCCACCCATTCCAGCATCGCCATCTCCCGTCTGGCCCGCCAGCAGGTCCTGCATACTACCATTTGGGTCGATCTCCATGGCGTACAGGTTACCGAAGCCCTCGACTAGGCGAGCCTCCTTGCCGAACTTTTGGCTGAAGGCATCGCTGAGGTTGTGCGCTGGGTCGGTCGACAGCAGCAGCACGGAGCGGCGCACCTTGGCCAGCTGGATGGCCAGACTGCACGAAGTGGTAGTCTTGCCGACACCGCCCTTGCCGCCGACAAAGATCCAGCGCAGCGACCGCTGGTCCAGGATCGACTGGAGCGTCGGCTCCATTTTCTCGGGCTCATCGACGTTGACGACGGCGGCCGACATCTTGGCGGCTAAGAACTGTGTTACTGGGGAGGTAGGGAAGTTGAGAGATTGTCGCGCTTCGCGGGTTCGGGGCTGTTTGGTACCTGAGAGGTGGGATGAGCGTCTGGTATCAAATTTTGGGGTATGGGCTTGGACGAGGGCATGCGCAGAAGAGTTGATGGTGGTGCGACGGAAAGGGGTGCGGGGCAGGCCCTCGACTAGAGACGAGCAAACGAGGGGCAGGCGTTGACAACGTGGGCGTAGAGATTTCTTGGCGGCGAATCCACTGGAAGCAGTCCCGATATCTCAAAACACTTTTGGCTGGTGCAAGGGGAAAAGAAAGCGCGACTCCTGTTGCCGCCACTGTTGATGGAATTCCGCCTTTGGAAACACTTGGAAGCGGACAGTCACTTCGGATGGCTCCGAATAAGGCCCACTGCCTGCTCACGTCACAGGCTGAAGGGGTCCCTGCACAGCAGGGATCTGCGCAAACGCGGCTTGGCGTGTAGCATGTGCCAGTGGGGGTTGGGCTGTTCAAAGAATCCTCTCCATTCTCACAAACATCTCTCTGTGATTCCGTGAGAATGTTTAAATAACTCTGTCAACTTCTTGAGGATATCTTATTGCATAATGTATGGTTTTCACAATGCTGAGATGTTTCTTCAAAAGTTATCGCATAAGGAGCATGAGATCCACCAGGTTTGAGCTTTCCATAATGACCAGCTCAGCCTCACTCACATGTGTGGTTCTCAAAAGAGGGGTTCAGAAGCTATTCAATCAGACAGTAAGTACCCCTGATCCTCCAGGACACAATGCTGAGAATAAGCTCACATATATCGAAACTTCACTCTGAATTATCATCACTAAACTACATGTACAATGTACATGACAGCCATGGCACGCAGATACAGGAGTCATGTTATGAAGCTCTATAAAAACCATGAAAGTGGTATGAGAGTAGTCGTCCAAGTGATATTTTACCCATCCTCATCCTTAGTTTCCCACCGATCAATTCCATAGCCATATGAATACCAATCCCCCCTAACCAGCCAGTGATTCCTTGTCATTATCGTCATAACGGTGCTGCCTTTTGATGTTGTGCCCACATTCTCCCAGAACCTTCATAGGTTTGATCTTCCCTCATTTCGAGCTGAGCACTCATTAAATGACCGCAAGCTTCTGATCGAACGACTCCCGTCTCAAACCGAGACCAGTTCCCCCGAGAAAAGTCCCGACCTACCGGTGGCGGATCAACCTGCTGAAGAAACCGCCCTTCTTCTTCCTCCTCACACAAGATGTCCCTCTTCCACAACACAATCCCCTCCGCCGAAGGCGCACACCCTCATCTGGATGAGTACTGTGACCATCTTCAATTGGCCTGGATCCGAACAAGTCCTTGCATGAGCCAGCGGAGCTTCCGCTTCTCAAGCTGCTATTCGAACCCATCCCCTCCGAGAACCCAAGGCTGCTGGTGTCCTCGGCCGCAGGCATTGAAGGGCCGATCAAGCCCCCAAGAAGAGAAGTACTCCGAGACTGCATCTGTTGCTGCTTAATCTTGATTGAGTTAATGTGTCGGGGAGTAGGCCACATCGGGTTGATATCCTCTTCAGTTAGACATGCATCCGGTCCATACTTGGCTTCTGGGTGTGGGAGAGTTGTATTGCGGTCTTAAATAAGATTCACCGTCAGCAAAGAATTCGACATCATTCATAGAGTTGCCATTTACTTACTTCCGCAAATCGGTTCCGGGAACCCAGTATCCCTCAGGCGGAGCGACGCTATCGTGGATTGACGGGGCAGAGAAACCAGAGGGTCCCGGGCCCCGATATCCATAGAGCTCACTGGCGCGTATCTGCTCGTCAACTTTCGCATTTTCGTTGAGCTCCGCCCCAGAGAGCCTTCAAAACTCTCTCACAATGATCTTCTTATATCCAAAAAAGCTCAAGTTGCTGAGCGCCTTTGCTAGCCTCGACGGTGGATCCCAGAGTGGCTTGTAAAATCGGAAAGACCGGCACGACGAGGGAAGCTCGGGCAGCCAGAAAAGTTCTCCAGCAACAACGACCGATGAAGAACGACTTTGCGTTGTAAATGTAAAAAGTGCAAGATGCAGAGTGGGAACCAAGGCCAATTACACCTTGTAGTGTTCGGGTTTTGCAAACGGAGAGAACTTGTTCTCCAACTCATGAAAGTCAGATCTCTAGACTCCAGGCTTCCCGTGTCTATTTTCCTTCATGGCCTTTATAGTGACTTTCACAAGACAAAGAGGGTGACCAACATAGCAAAAGGTTGCGGGTAAAGTTGGCCACCCGTTGGGGTTGGCAGCCAACAGAGACAACGGCCACGCTATATGCTTCACTTCCAACGACCACCGAAATGGTTTGTAGACCATGGTCCCCAGTCAACTGACCCGCCACCTTGGCGGCTATGGTGACCTTGAATCATCAAAAGCAAAAAGGTGTCGATCCACGATCACCAGCAGGTGTGTAAGAGAAAAGAATTCCCTCACTTTGTAATAGCCGGAGGCGATGACGTTAGTTGTGGTAGGGGATACCCCAAGAGGCCACTCCCTCAGAGGCGCAGATAGGCCAGACAGCGCAGACCAATCGATGATCAGACGATTCTTGTTCGAAGGCCGCCAAACAACGACCGAGTCTTTGGTGTTATCTTTAAATGAAAATAACCAGGTCTGTCAATGGGCCTTTGTGCCTTGGGTGGCGGGATTGAATTGAGAACACAACGGCTAGAAGCTGAAACGACTTCAGCGAGATGAAAGAAGAGGGGAATGAAAGAGGGGCAAACAGTGCTTTTTGAGCCGGACACACCCAGGATTATAATGGCGAACGATGCACTGTGAAGAGAAACCCTCTCTTATTCGGTTTGACCATTCGAACACCAGTGATGTTGTAGTAAACTTTGGGGGGTCTAACCAGGATACGCCGACAGGCTAAAACGAGTAATAAGTAGATGTTTCGGTGGTCAGCTGGAGGAGGTGTAAAATGATATGCCATGACCAAGAGCAATTACTGCCAATCTGTTGCGGGGTCATCGGTCTGTGGGCTCTTCCCCAGCATGTCCGAGGAGCCAAATCTTCATTTGGAATCTCTTAGACTGAGAGAACAAAATTGTTCCTCCGTTGCCGTGATGTGCACAGGGCACAGTCAGAGACCCAGTGTCATCAACCCCTCTCGTAGTAAGTGGCCATCAGGGCAGACCGGCCAGGACCACCCCACCAGTTCAGCGGTCGCTTTTCCAAGAGACCAATGAACTGAAGAGAAGGCTTGAACTGGATAAGAGCTGGCATTGTCATAAAACTGACTCGTAGACCCTCAGCAACGTCAGAACTGTGTTGACTTGAAACCCTGGTTTGATATTGAGATGTCTACTGTTCCGTTCGATAACCCATTGACCTGTCAAAGCCTGAGCTAGCCGGGAAACTTTGCGTAGTCAAGTGCTGCATCTATGTCTCAATGTAGCAAATCGAGGAGGTGACCTGAGACCTTTACTAGTACGTCCACAGGTGTTCTTAGGCCCGGTTGCATTTCGCAGTTGTTCTCGGGTATGCATGGTTTCGGACAGTACTCACACCCAACTCCAAGCTTATCAGTCCAATGGACCGTGTAATAATAAATGCAAGGTTATAGTTTAAGCATTTCGAATCATTGTTGCAATTGTTGACAGGTCGAAGAGACAGCTGAGAAGAGTAAGGGATGGTTAAATCGTGCCGATTCTTGATGCAATTGACGGCCACTTGATCAGCTTTCCAGAGACTGATGGCTTAGGAACTTGAACATAGAGAACAGGCTCTGGATTCTCGAAGTTTAACTGCTCGGAGTTGATTCTCAAAGCCAACAGCTCACAAACAAGCCAAGCCTTTTGATTGACTTCTTTGATCAAATCGATCGGAAGCTGCCGAGCTTCTCTTCCCCAGATCTTACCAAGAGAAGCCCCCACATTCCTCGTGACAGGACCCACCGCATTCAACCCCTGAATGCCCACGCACAGACCACATCAGCACGCCTGAGCCGGGCCAAGCTTGCCAAGACAATGCCAGCTGGGGCCCAAAAAGTTGAGGCGATGTGGCACATTGGGCCTGGGCAAGACGAACACCTGTGACCTTTCCAGCTTGCCCACTCGCCATTTTACGCGACTGCATCTTGATCCCTTTTTTCCTTTTATCATCATCCTTCAACACCAACACCAACACTCCAGCGTAGCGCTGTCCTCTGCTCACACCTCTTGCTGTTGATCACATTCAATTCGATTCCATTCTTCACACAGAACAACACACAATCAGCAACCATGGCGGACCAGATCCAGGAGCTCCTCGACATCCCGCGCGAGTTCCTCAAGGACGGCATCCAGTTCATCAACCGCGCTCAGAAGCGTACGTCCCCAAATCCAGCCTCATGCGTTCTTTCCAGCGCCGCATCAGCACTGTACTTAACTTCTAAGACGATGCCAAGATGATGCTAACCAACCCTCACAGCCGATCGCCGTGAGTTCATCAAGATCTCCCAGGCCGTTGGCGTTGGCTTCCTAATCATGGGTGCTGTTGGCTACTTCGTCAAGCTCAGTACGAATTCTCGCTTTCATATTATCATTCCAATCCTGAGCCCAGTTTCTGACACGTTTCCAGTTCATGTCCCCCTGAACAACATCCTCGTCGGCGGCGCGTAAACGTAATCCACCTCAAGTACGATTTAATGGATGGCCACAGATCGGCCGACAGCAAGCGATTGCTCGCTCATCTCTTTTCTCAGTATCAATTGCAGAGGGGGGGATGAGGTGCCCGATGGAAAGCACACTTTGGCAGAGCCAGACATGCACCTTGCATGGGTCACGTCTAATTTCAAGAGGACGAGGTGGCTAGATGACAATGCTCGCCCAATGCTCATCTAGTCACTTACAAAGAGGGATTATAATAATGAACGGGAGATGGATGGGAGGACAGATGGATGGGCGGAAGGCTGTACATCAAGGGCCTGGAGAAGAGTGAAATGATATCCATGTTAAAACTATATAGGTGGGGAGTTGGTTCGGGTTTTGTATTTCACTGTAAATGGAACTAACAATATTACCTAATACGTGCAACTGCCAGTCAATTGTCGATGGATGCGACACTAATCCTTATGTTTCTGGAACAGAGGCAACCAAAAAGGATAAGCGTCGGCGGCCGAAAACGGATCTCTTTGTTCCAACTGTTAGCGACACTGTTTACAAACGAAGTTAAACAGATTAAATCAACGGAAGGTACTTGGCAGCAACTACCGTATCGTAAGGCACGGCAGTGCCATTGCGACCAAACTGTGTGTTGGATCTTTGCTGCGATAAGGCGTATGCTAAGGCCATCTTGAAAGCCTTTCTGAGACACTACATCAGAACTTCTGGTAAAGACTGACCAGTACTCGGACCGCAAGAAGTTACAACCGCCCGAACGCTTGGAACTACCCGGTATATTGTCGAAGTGTGGAAAACCTTGTAGTGGAGGATGACAATACGGTCTTACGGGACATGAGACGGAAGCGCCCTGAAGAGCAGGAGAAATGGAGATTAGGATGGGAGCCAGGCACGTCAAGGGACCGGCCCGAGGCTGATGTCACTAACGTAAGTCTAAAGGCACTTGTCCTATTCTTAAACTTAGCATTTATTCACTGACTGCAGCTTGGCAGTATCTTATCCTGCAAGCAACTCGGGAGCTCGAGCTTGATCCAATCTTAACCATTGATAAAGCTGAAGTGACAGCCGAGGACCACCTTGTGTTTCTGGACTTGCTGTGTGGAGTCGTGCGGAGGATATCCCTTGCAACCCAAAGGCTCGGGTTGATCTCCACGCAACGCTAATTCTAGCCGGGTTCTCTAATGGGTCTCCTTTATGATCAAGTTTACATCCAACTCCTTCGGCACCCTGAGAACCCGAAACGAGTAAGCCTTGCTGCTGCAGTCACGGTAAAACAAAAAAAAAGAAAGAAAAAAAAAAGCGAGGTAAAGCCGACCCTCGAGACCGGCCGTTGGGAGCGAGGAAGCTAGGGTATGTTAGGCTCATTTCACTATGTATGTGGATGCTAACATTCGAGTTTGTAGTGTTAATTTTACTGTCTTTTCTGTCCACTGCCAGATGCCCTACGATTTGAAGATTTCACTAGGAAAACACAACGTTTTGTAAAGCAAGATCTTAGCATACATAATCCGAAAATACTTCACAGAACTGTCTATTTTGCTTCCAATTTAACAGGGTGTAGCCGGAACTGCCTCACACATGAGAGCTTGCTTAAAGACCCAAACCTAGAAGAAGGATGACGTTTGACCTTCCCTGGCTGTCGACTAGCTCCTTTCTTTTTGCTGTTATTGTGTTATGAATAAGACAAGGCATACAAAGGTAGGCCTAACTTGTAAAGCAGAAAGGCACAAAGGAAACCGGCCATCCAGGAACAGTCACGCATGCCCCATTGATAATCACCCAGCCAAGAGTGATAATAGACTACACAGGCGTGAGAATCACCTAGGAAACAGTGATAGTCACTACGGGAGAACGATCAACATCATGTATATAACGGCGTAGCTAGTCACCTGTTAGAGTACGTCCAGGAGGACTCCAGAGCCAGCAATACAAACAGCTGCTTACCCCAATTGATGACCACAGTGCTGAATATCCTGTGTGAGGACTTTGTCTCTCAGATTTTATAGCCTGGTCACTCCCTTCGAGCCCGTCTCAGGAGGGCATAGAATCGTCACAACTGGCATTCTATTTTATCGAAATCTCACCCTAGCTCACTGGGAACTTGCTCCCCATTTACACTTCGCTCAGAGCCAGCTGCGTTAAGGAAAAATGGCACAATATCCTTCAACTACTAAGTAAAAATGAGGCAATATCTGACTTCAAAGGATATAGCTCACAAACTTATTATGAGGATGAATGCAACGTTTGAGATAGGGCTTTCCCTTCAAACAGAGAATTCAAATATCATCTACCCTCCGAACATCTTAGAAATTTAAAAAGGAGCAAGCGAGTCTAGAGTGAGGAAGGGAAGATCAAGGGAATACTATCTATATAGAAGGGATATGAGGCTTTTATAGATTGGCTAACTAAGCAATATCTGAAGGAATGACACCAGTCTAAGATTAGCCCTGACTATCCCATTGACCTAACTCGGCCATCAGATAACAGAGCTTTAAAATTCTCCGCATGGCCATTCTCTGCAGCCCAACTTAGCAGCGTTCGACCTTTGTTATCTTTCCGAGCTGGATCAACTCGGCCATCAGACAACAGAATTTCAACAACTTCCATATGGCCATTCGCTGCAGCGTGACTGAGCGGCGTTCGTCCTTTCCTTGTCTTGTGGGTCTGGACCAACTCAGCCATCAGACAACAGAGCTTTAACAATCTCCGTATGGCCAATTTCTGCAGCCCAACTTAGCGGTGTTCGGCCTTCCTTGTCTTGTGGGTCTGGATCAACTCGACCATCAGATAACAGAGTTTCAACAACATCCATATGGCCACACTCTGCAGTCCAACTCGGGGGCGTTCGACCATAGTTATCTCGTCGGCCTGGATCAACTCGGCCATCACATAACAGAGTGTTAACAACCTCCGCATGGCCATTCTCTGCAGCGCGACTGAGCGGCGTTCAATTTTTGTTTTCTTGCAGGACTGGATCAACTTGGCCATCAGATAACAGAGTGTTAACAACCTCCGTACGGCCCTTCCATGCAGCCCAACTTAGTGGCGTTTGGCCATGCTCGTCTTGTCGGCCCGAATCAACTCGATCATCACATAACAGAGCTTTAACAACCTCCGTATGGCCATACTGTGCAGCCCAACTTATCGGCGTTCGGCCTTCCTTGTCTTGTTGGTCTGCATCAATATCTTTGGCATGCACAAGGAGTACCTTGACTAAAGTATTGAGTCCATAGACACCAACTATGTGAAATGCATTCTGAGATGGCGTCAAATGCTCTGAAGAAAGCCAAGGATACTTTCTGATCTCCGAAAAATTGTCCAAAGTTGCAACACCATACTGACCCATTCCGGATTTGTCAATAAGTCAATTATCTGAGGGGTGCAGGCGGAACACGCAGATGTATGATGTCCCCAATAGTCAACAGCATAGAAGAAGAGAGGTTTTTAAAGTCGCTCACGCGCCTCCTCGCGCGTCCTGACAGGACCACCTGAAAAGCCCTTAAACGAAAGGTATAATACGCAGGCGTTTGCGATATCGATATGGGCGGTCGGAAACCACCGAGTCAAAGTATCTTGGAAATATTCCTGAACTGTGTAGTGGACAAATCGAATGATTTCGCTTTTTTTGTCGATGACAACGAGCCCGTAACATGCCGAAAGCATGTCTTCGGCATCAGGAATTGCGGTTTCATCAAGCTCGTCCTCACCGTCCTTGACAGCCCATGCATACTGAACATCTATCGTTTTGAGAGGACGTTTGGCGCAGATGATCCAGGATA
>JAAFKN010000086.1:0-23379 GCA_011800035.1 Thermochaetoides dissita | reverse complement strand
GAAGCTCGGCGGCAGCTGGAGTGGACAGGAAAAGGGGTGCTTCAGGCGGGGATGGGCTGGGAGCGGGATGGTAACTTACGTGTAATTTACAATGTCTTACGTTTAACGTCAGGATGAGGGTTAGGGTCGAAGCAGCAGGACCACTTCACACCATCGCAGAGAGAAGCATCTTTGGATAGAGGGATGCTGTTCAAGCAAAACTGCGAGTTTATTTCGTGGCTATAATCCCATGACCGACTAGATGGTACCAGTTAAAAATTCGCGGGCTTTTACGCCAAGAGATCCAGGATTTCCTTCAGTTCCTTCGCAGTATTTGCTTCCCAATCCCCCTGTTTTCTGGGCCGACAGTCGAGACCAACTCAACCCCTAGCAGTGCTCACTTTCCGAATGAGGAGTCCTGTGCCTGAGAGATGAGCTTGTTCTCCCATTTTCTAAGTTGTTGCTGCCAGAGCTCCATATTCTTGATAAAGTCATCCTGTCGCTTGTCGAACTCTTTTCGCTTCTCTTCAAGTTCTTCAAAATGCTTCATGAGCTCCTGCTCACGTTTGTCGAGATCTTGTTCCCAAGCCTTGAGAAGAGAGACTTTGAACGTGACATACTCGAGACCAACTCGCTGGACGGCTGCTGGACGGTTGGGGGAGGCTGCGTTTCCGGTCTTCTCATCATGGGCGTCCTGGCTGGGGGAAACGCTAGAGCAAATCCGCCGAGTATTAGAGGGCTTCAAACGACGCGTCAGAGCAGCATCCCAGCGTCCCTTGTTCTTCTACTCGAGGGCCTTCTTGGTACGGTACTCTTTGGACCTGTCGCTTTCTGGGCCTTCGAATAGCAAGGGCATAGGATATGGGAATGGTTTACCGTCACCGAAGATGGCCTTCCAGACCTTGTACTCAACAAGCCAGGATAGGTAATTTGCCGAGCCTTATTATAGCCTGCCTCTCAGATCTGTCTCATGGCTTCCTCGCTGGCTGTGAGGAACTCAAGTTCGACAAGACTGGCATCGTTATCAACAGTGTTCATGAAGGCGCGCACAACCTTCTGGCGCCGCGTCATCAGAATCCGGTAGTGTGGATGCTTAGTCTTATAGTCAAAGCTGCCAAGCAGCTCAATTTCTGGGATCATATATGGTTGGAACTTGGGCCAAACGTCTTTGAGGAAATCGTCCATGTTGCTGGAGAACTCTGGTATTTTCCTAACGGGAATTTGATGATCCAAAGTTAGAGCTCGAGGAGGAGGGCCCAAAAAGGTGCTGAGTCTGACTGGGAATAGCCGAAGACAGTGGCCCAGAAGAAAGATAATGTACGGGTAGCAAACAACCAGAGAAGCTTGCTTATTGCTTCACCTCCTGCTCTCTGGTCCTTGGGTTCTTTCTTTGGATGAGTCATGAATCCTTAGGGTTTTTGGGGTGTGATATGGCTTTTTAATTCCATAGGGCTTTGGGCTTCTTGGTCTTCTTTCGCACGTTTGTTACATCTGTTTTTTTGGCACCAGACCAATAGTGGTCTCACCAGGCCGGTCCTCACAGAGTCAGGAGGAATAGAGTAATCATGGCTTCTTCATCCCCGTCATCATTCATATCTCTGACTATCCGTTTGTTCAAACAGGGAGTAGGTGCACACTTGACCGAGGATAAAAACCTTCTGACTGCAATCAGCACTGATATTATTTTATTCATTTCATTCTATGCTTGTTCAGCAAGATCTTGGGGAGTCATCTGACTCCGATATCTGGATGGTATTTGCGGTCAGAGGTTTAGGTATCAAGAGATTGCGTCCGTGGGAAAGGACTCATTCTATATCTAGTCTGCTAGTCTGCCATTGCACGGCTGTATTTCGAAAGGGGGGTCACAGGTACTAGGAAGGCCACAGAGTGGGGTGATATGGCGAAAATGGGCGACTATATAGCCAAGGACACTCAGGGTGTCCTGATCAGCTCTTAGCCCAACAATGGGACAGCAGAGGACGTAATAGTTTCGGTCACCGAACCGAACATGTCACATGAGACTACGAATCGAAGTGGATGTCAAGAAACTGTAGGACAGAATCGAAGCAACAAACTGAATAATAAACTATAGTTCCTCCACTGGGTGGTTAAGTGAGAAGTACAAACGACTTTCCAGAGTCTGGCTCAACTTCCAGTACTCCTCCCTTGTCCTGCCCGAAAATCAGCAAACTCACTAGCCCACTTGGTGAATCTTGTATGCCGTGTGCCAATTGGTCACTGAAACGCCGCATGCTTTTCCTTTCCAGAGACCCATCAATAAACCTCAAACTCATGCTGGCGCCACTTGGCTTTGATCAGAGGTTGAGTGGTCGCTGGGAGGGATTTGGATTCTTGGGCTCAGGGTCAGGAACGATTTCGTTCTCCTTAGACCACTTCTGTTCCCAGAGTTTAAAGGCGGTTGTCCAGGAGACGAGCGAGTGCTCGAATTCTGCCTTGCGCTTCTCGAGGCCGCGTGCATATGCCACGAGCTCTGCTTCTTTCTCCTCGAGCTCGATCCGTTTCCTTTCCAGCTTCATCTCCTTTTCGTTTAACGCCTTCTCTTGGTAGGCAAGCGTAATCTCTCGCTTGTGGAACATCGCAAAGATGGCGTCTTGCTGCCTGAAGTTGGCCAACTTGACCAGGGAGTCGATACCCATTCTGTCGTGCGCAGACTGCGTCGAAGTAGCAGAAGAGCGGGCAGGGCGATGCTCCAGCTTGATACGCTTCTTGGGACGCATGTCGTAGTCGGAGCCGACTCTACGCTTAGGCGCCTGAGCGCATAAAATAAAGCGCTGGTAAGAGATTGCTCGGTGCTTGTAAGCAGCGAGCCACATATCGTAATTATAGCGTGCCTTTCGTTCCCGCTGCCGATAATACTGTTCGATTTCTCCTCCCTGAAGACCCCGGTACATATGTGGCGGCTGCTGGAAAGTAAAAGGCAACTTGGGATGGACGAGCATCCACCACTTGCGGTCGATCATCCAGTTGATGAAGTTAGCCGATGCGGTCTTGGGACCGTCCATCGTAAGCTGATCGAGAACCAGTCTTTTGGCCGTCTCGAACTGGAACCGCACAAGCTCCTCGTCGTCACCAGCGGTCCACATGATGTTCCAGAGGACTTTCTTTCGACGATAGTCGATGATTGAATAGTCCGGATGGCCTTGAGCATCCTCGTGATTAAGCGCGGGCTTTGCCCACAATGGAAGAGGGACGGATGGTTTGAACATGGCTTCGAGTTTGCCGAAGTCGATGTTGCCGATGGGTTGGAAACAGTGAAATAGACACGAGGTTGAAGAGGGCTTGGGACGAGGAAACAAAAAGGGAAAAGTAGAAAGCTACAGG
Source organism: Thermochaetoides dissita (assembly GCA_011800035.1). NCBI lineage: Eukaryota > Fungi > Ascomycota > Sordariomycetes > Sordariales > Chaetomiaceae > Thermochaetoides > Thermochaetoides dissita. Next base: position 20,058 of record JAAFKN010000086.1, on the reverse strand, counting down.
AGGAAGAGAGTATCAAGTACTTTAAGTGCGGTCGTGGGAACAAGGGCGAGAAATTTTCCAACGGGAGAGTGAGGGAAGGAAGAAACCAGGCGGGGTTTCTCCCGGGGGCAATCCAAATTCCTTTCATTGCTTTCCCTCCCAGATCAAGAGAATTGGTTCGAAATGTTAATGTCACTGAAGGCATCCCGACTTTTCAGACCAACGCAAGGGCAAACTTCAGTGGAATTTTGGGCCATGAAGTCCCTGTAACTTGGGAGATGAATACAACCACACATCTTCAATAGTGTTTTTTGGAGCAGAAAAGCCTTGAAGGAGAGCCCCGTGTGCTGAGTTCACAACGTGACGTGACATGAAAGCACGCAAAAGGCGCGAAGTCACATGACTTTGCGTAGCGCTTAGAGGCACGTAGATGGGTTGGGCGCGTCAGGCACACAGTTCTTCAACTTCACGGCACAGGATATCTTGATTGACTTCCAGGATATCATCACTCGATGATTATCTTTAGTTGTCTCATGCAATTAGCTCTATCTAGGGTAAAAGTAGGTACTTAGAGTCTCTGCTATAAGCTCGTTGGACTCTTGTCCCGTGGACCGAAACCCTCTCGGCGACATCCGGAGATTCTGCATCGTCAATGTTCCCCGAGCCTCGCCGGCAATCTGAAAGTGCTAACGGTATTTGCCACTTCGCTAATGCCAGATCTCGGTCCTCCTTGGCCAAACTTTCTCGGCATTGCTGAAGCTCGGTTATGAACTCATCGAAGAAGTTTTCGAAGGAAACTAGCTGGTCGGCCAGCCCTCCAATATGAGCCTCCATCTCTTCTCTATCTTTTGAAGCTCAAGCTCTTTCCTGGCGGCTTCAGCTTCGCGCCTGGTCAGCGCATCTTTGTTCTTGAGAAAGGAGAGGATCAGATCTGAGGAGTCGGAGGTGACATCTGACTTGTTGTCGGTAGATCACACTTTGGAAACGGGGGCGGTGGTGGTACCGGCGCGCGCCTCGGCTTTGAGGCGCGTGTAGATGACATTCGCCCAGGCGGCCGCAGTATTATTGAGGGTGATTAGCATGCCTTGCTGTCGGTTTTCGTATGCGTTGTCGATCAGCTTTTGCTGGCGGAATTCCTTAAAACGTTTGCTCTGCAGACCACAGCTAGGGTCGGGCTCAACTGGAAATGGGAAAGGGTCGGAACTTTTGTACAAGTTCCAGAGGTTGAGCTCAATAAGCCAAACGAAGTGGCTGGCTGACACACCTTCGAAGCCCTGATCCCACAGGAAGCGCAGAACGTCCCCCTCGATCTTGTTATGAATACCTTGAACCAACTTCGGATTACACGTAATGGTCACAAAGGTATTGATGACCTCCATGTGACGATCCAGAATAACTCGAAAGTCATCATCGTGGACCGAAAGATGACCGCGCTCCGAATTGATCAGGTAAGTGAAAAACGTGAGGCTCTGACGATCAGACATCTTTCCCTTAGGGCAGTCGATATCCACAAGAACAAGACGTTGTGAGACCGTTGTTGAGCAAACTCGAAGTAGACCGGAGGTTGAAGATAAGAAAATAAGGAAGACAACGAGAGAGGGAAGAAACTCAAAATAACGACTGCTATGAGCTCTTGGCTGAGTACCATGAACCTTTCGCAAAAGATGAGATCAAAGTAAAATACATTGAGGAGGGAGAATCACGGTGTCTGGTGTGGGAGACCCACACTGGCGTTGCAGTATCAACTTTGAAACCCGAAAGGATAACTCCAAAATCAGCAAAAATCTCTTGATATTTTAAACGGACCTATGTGACAATTCTACGCTGGTTGTGGAGAGTTCATGATGCTTAAATCTCAATATGATGTCTTCTGGTGAGAGCAACTTCAGGTGTTAAACAAGATCATTTTCAGTTACCGAAGTATTTCTCTTTCTCATGATTCGAGAAGGACACATCTCAGGGATAATCCGGGATGGTTCCTTTGTGATATGAATGCATTGCTGACTTGTTCGGATTTCTAGTACCTTCATAAGTACCTCAATTTCGCATGTCAATCGGCAGATAAAAACAGACCTCTTCCGCTCTGACTACTAATCGCCAGCCGACTTGATTTGGAGAAGTGAGGCGACGAGGGCCTGCGAGCAGTGCAATGCCTTCATCGCAGGTCGCACTCTTATTTTCTTCGAATTTCTCCCGACGGACTGGCTACTCCGCTACAATGTTCGGACGGGCGATGAGAAGACTTTTTGTTCCAGAGCAGCGACGTCCAGAAAAACAAATAAATAGCTTAGATGGCGAAAAGCCATCTACGCAATATAATCCGCTTTGTGTATCACGGAAAGCTGAAGGAGGTAAGCGGCAGTGCATATCTACGAAGTGCATTCGCCCAAGGTCGAGTCACCAGAGGTTGTTTTTATCACACTGGGCAGGCTATCAGAAGGATAGGTGAAACAGACTGTCAGAGGTGCTATCAAGTAGGTAAGCTTCATTCACCATATCCTCTAAGCAGAGACTCCTTGACTTCAACCTATCTAAGGGACAAGCTCAAGTTGATAACTCTCCCTTCCACTGACAAGTGTTTCTCCTAAGCCTTTAACATTGCCCAGACGATTTCCGACGTCATTTGTTGCAATGGGTGTGTATTTCACCCTATACCCGAGCTGGATGCGGGAGCTCCGAGCATTATCCCCTGTTACTTATGGTATGTTATCAAGAAAATCCGTAGGAAATTATGGTTTTGATAGGATCCAGGTTAGCAACGGTCGTCGTAGTTCTTAGTCTCAAGGGTTGCATGGATCTGATGAAGCACAGAAGTCTGGACCTCCTGAGAGCGATTACCTGGTTACACAGTGTTAGTAATTGATAATAAACTGTGCCAAGAAAATCGGAGCCCCGCTTTCAAGATTCATCGAGAACCGCTTTTCACACTTTGAAAGCTCACATCAAGCATACAACACCCTTCAGAACCACGTCTAGTTTCGACTAGGCTATCGAGGTTCATAATTTGGGCGAAAACTAATCAATTCCATTTAGAAGAGTATCGAGGACAGCCCCGCGTTAGCTTTTTATCACTCGCCAGCATGCCCATCCTCTGTAAGACACATCCATCCTTTTCGGGTCCCCTGCCAAAATCAGTCCTAACCTCCTCTTCAGTCTGCCCCTACTGCGCCAACATGCTGATCCTGTCCCGCATGGAGACAGGCGGCAACCGGCTCGAGTGCCGCACCTGCCCCTACCAGCATCCAATCGAGATGCCCATCTACTCGCGCAAGCATTTTACCCGCCGTGAGAAAGAGGACGTATTCGGCGGACCAGGCGCATGGGACAATGCGCAAAAGGGTCGCGTGCAGTGTCCAACGGCAGATTGCCCCGGTGACGAGGCTGCCTTCTTCCAGGTCCAGATTCGCAGTGCTGATGAGCCGATGACCACCTTCTATAAGGTTTGTCTGCTCTTTATGTCCTCAATGTTCCATTTGGACTATTTCTAACAATCTTTAGTGCATGACTTGTGGTCACAGATGGAGAGAAAACTAAAAACGTCTAAGTGGAGAGGATATGGTGGACTTTGGGCGGCTTGAATCTCACGAGAATGCATTGCGTGGCGTTTCGGTCATAGACGGGTATCGTTGGTTTCTTTTGCCGGGGTATCTCAGCATATCTAGCAGAGCAGGAGGCGCAGGATATCGCTGTCTCGCCAAAACTCTCTCTTCGCATGTGATTTGCCAGAGTTCCATGGCTTCTCCTCGCCTTCCTAATGCCGCTAGGGGCGGCGTGCCCTTGTTGAGGTAGGTGTTGGTGGTTCAATCTTTAACCTCGCTGCTCGAATTTTCTGCAACGACAGTGAACAACGGTGTGAGACTAGGCGTGGTCATTTGGGTCATTCCTTGTACATTCACGTCTTTCTTCCCTCGGATCCGACTTCTCAACCCTCTTTATGCCATATGACTGCAGCCTTCATGCCCTCGAGTTTCAATTGCCACGCCACATCTGGAATAAGGATTTCTTGACGGAACCGTTCGCTTTGCAAAAGCTGCAGCATCCGAAGCGTCGCCGTGGGATACGTCAGGTATTTGAGATACGGCGGTCGCGACCAGTACTGCAGATAGTCAAGGTAGGCAACGAAGGCGGGATTCGTCAGGTATTTGCGCGATGCCAGCCAGTTTACATACTCAGGATTGGAAAGGGCTTGGACAAACTGTGGGCAGTCAGTATTGAAGAGAATGTCATTGAGGAAGAGAGGGCGACGATACTCACCTCGAGCTCCAGCTCAAACCGAGTGTGCCCCGCGTGCTTTGGCTCCTCTAGCCCATCACCAGGAAGTGGTGGTGGCTCCATGGCCGAGATGTCCACTGACATCGGTTCTGACGCCATGCTCTTTGAAGTGGTATTTATTTCCTGGAGATCTGATGTAGCTCACTTAAGATATGCAGGAACAAGAGGTTCGTTCAAATCGTCCGGAACGCGCGACGTTGATGTTGGACCCAGCTTGTGGTAGGCTGCGCTAGCGATCTGCGGGGCCTTTCCGTTTATGGTTAGCATTGTGGGGAAGCCAACAGGAGCAGTCTTGGCATTGCGGTTTCCAGTGGTGTCTTGGCAAGGCAACCGGCCCACAACCCCACTTTCCCCACCCACAGACAGGGATCTGGAGCGTTTGCACACAGTCCAACTCTGTAACTGCAACACTGTCCTTTCATGAAACGTCTCTTCAACCTCACTTGCTGGGCTGAAGTTGTTCTCGCCAGACAAGCATAGTTTACGCCGCTGAACACTCTAACACCAACATCAAATTATTAGGATCTTTGCGTATCCGAGATAAGCAGCATCATTTCATGCTCAATCAAAGACTTGCATAACATATTGACGGGTTCCGATAAGTGTCCGGCATCTTCAACTGCCAACTCGGTCTACATGTCCACCTCTGAAGCTCTCAACGCTGCTATTCTCCTTTAGGCGAATTGTCCAGAATGCCGTCAACAGTCGATACAACCGGGGTGGCCACAGTTCCCTCACAGCCGGCACCAACTCCCGAGCTAACGGCAACAGATCCGGGCAGTCCCTTCGGCGCCTTCGCCTTCGTCAAAGTCCTTGAGCCACACCTTCTCTTTCTCATGCTGTCTTCCCTGACTTTACTTTGGATTGGCGCCCATAGTGCTCTGCGCCGCCCCCCTTCAGCAGCCCCAACCGAGTCTACAAAACAGGAGAAGAAGAAAGAGAAACCCAGAGAGAACCTGGAGTTCTCAGATGCGATTCTGTTCCCTCTGTGCCTTGGAGTCGCGCTGGCGGGCATGTATTATGTGATCAAAGTCCTCCAGTGCGCTGACATCGTCAACTCAATTCTTCGTGTCTACATGTCTGTGATGAGTATTGCTGGTATCGGCACCTTGATCGGAGATGCGCTCGACATCTACACCAGTCTAATCTTTCCCGACATGTGGGCAGACCAAACCGGGAGACTATATCACATCGACCAAAATCAACGTCGGCAGCTTGTGGCTGAGAAGGAGACTGGGGAAAAAGTCCCGGACCTTAACAAGACCAACCCTTTACCTGGCAAGTTGTCAGAATGGAGATTCTCCCCAAAAGTAGTCGACATGCTTTGGGGTGTTCGTGGTATGCTCAACCAGGAATGGTCTCTTCGCTTTGCTACCTACGGCAAGACCCGCGTCAAATTTGACATCCGGCTCAATGATATTGTCAAAGTGTTCATCGCCACAGCTCTTGCCATCACCTACCATTTCGCAAAGGGGAATTTTGTGTCTAACCTCCTCGCTATAGCCCTGTGCTACTCGAGTTTCAGCTTGGTTTCGCCTACGTCTTTCGCCATCGGGACTTTGGTGCTTGGCGGTCTTTTTGTTTACGATATCGTCATGGTCTTTTACACGTATGTCTCCCCTTGGCTCCATTCATATTCACAGGCTTACCTCCATTTTTAGACCATTAATGATCACCGTTGCCTCAAAGGTCGACGCACCTATCAAGCTTGTCTTTAAGGGGGCCAAAGGTGGCAGCATCCTTGGTCTAGGCGATATTGTCGTACCGGGTTTCATCATCTGCCTTGCTCTCCGCTTTGATCAGTACCAATACTACAAGAAGCAGATCAAGCTCGAGCCCGTCGAACTCAAAACCATCCTTCCTGACGGTACCGTCTCGACAACATTGACCCACCGTCGCGTCAAAGTCCCCTATGTTTCGCCGCGCAACCAATGGGGCAACCGTTATTGGACGACCCCTCCCGGCCGGCTATCACCCGTTCCACAGGCCTACGAACCCATCTCCGCCACGGCATTCCCCAAGCCCTACTTTTATGCCTCGCTTATTGGATACACCTTTGGCATGGTTTCCACGCTACTGGTGATGATGGTATTCAACCACGCCCAGCCTGCGCTGCTGTACCTGGTGCCAGGTGTGACAGGGTCTCTCTGGCTGACAGGGCTAATCAGAGGCGAGTTGAAGGACATGTGGGAGTATACTGAGGATGGAAGCCTAGACGTGAAGGATGTGGTTGTTGAGGTGGACGGACAGGGCAATGTCATGCGGCAGATCGTGGAAGAGGAAGAAAAAAAGAAAAATGAGGATGATGAGAAGGAGCAGAAGGACAAGGATGGTGCTGATAACAACACTGAAGGAAGCGGCGGTGAAGCCAAAAAGGATGAGGATTGGTATGAGCTGTTTACGTTCACCATCACGGCTCCAAGGACGGGGTTATCTGCCGCTTAGGGAGTGCTGCCTAATGTGCCGCCTTCATCACAACAGAAGATGGAGTTCTCATGTCATGAGGACAGACTAGTCAGTGGAATACGTGAAGAAGGCCTGTCAACGGGGTACATAAAGATGAATTGGCCAACGGAGAGCATGAAGAGGAAATGAGTGAACTGAACGGGCGTGGGTGACTGGCGCAAAGATAGACTAGTTATTTCAGCGGTAATGTACATCATAGCGGTTCTGTATGTTAAACGGAATAGATGGTTATAGCACAGGCTTAATTCAGTTTCAGGGTCATGCGATAACCATGCTCCTCGGCTTGCGAGTTCAGAGCATTTCGGTTCTTCTATCCGAAGAAAACCAATACGTGAACCGTGACGCGTAGGGTTCGCGTTCGACAGCGTGTAGAGGACAACAAGGTGATTCAGGAGAGGGCAGGGTGTAAGGCAAGTGCCGTTTTCTGAGTCCAAGCTCGGAAGTTTGCTCACCGTCGACGCAGCCTCAATAGCACAGTGCTGCAGTTGTCTTCCAATCGTCCCTCACGGTTCGACCCCGTGGCCCACGAAACATCAGAGACTTGGCCACATCCCCCAAATTTACCACCTTCTTTTTGGTTTCCTTCCTCGTCTTCCATCCTCCTCCTTTTTTTGCCTCCAATCAGCTGAAGCTTCTGACTTCTCTGTTCGGGCTTCGAGCCAACGGGCCTGCTAAACTTTTCCTTTCCCACTCCCAACAGCAGATTGCTTCGACTTGATCTTTTTTGACCTCTCGACCTACTCACCTCACACCCTGATCGCAATCTTTCTCGATAAAATCACCGACCAACATGGCTTCAGCTAGGCGCTTGCACTACTGGAAGACCAAGCCTGAGCATGGCTATCTCGACGCTCATTACCCAGAGTATGCGATCATACTGGTTCGCCACAGTCGACACATCGAGGCCATCGTTTCCAACAGCAAGGTATCCCGAGAGATAGTCGAGACCGTCTATCCCAAGGTCAAGGAAGACGTCCCGAAGTCGCTCTCCGATAAAGGCTGCGATTCCGTCTCAGCCGGCTATTTCGCCCATCAAATTGAACTCAAGCTGTGGGAGGTTTTCAGCATTTCCCTTCCCTAACCTCGATGAGCAGCCCGATCCCGCACAGGGCCTGAAGAGTGAGGCATTCAACGCCTGGTGCCAGCAGAGCCAAGTGGCGCTGGCGCACGACGAGAACTCTGTCGAAGATGTCCAGGCACCAAGCACCCGCGCGAGTCTGCTTCTCCTTCGCCTGACTCCGAGGGCACCAGCAACGACAACCACCGAGGCAAGGGGTATCAGGGGAATGTGACATGATGGCTGTGATGAAGTCATGAAGATATGGCTATTGATACCTCGTGTCCCAAATTGTCCGGTCAAGCTACGTGCTTGCCTTCTCGTGTAGGACATTGTGAGAGCGTTTTGTTGGCTCTAAGTGGACTCTTCTGGACAAACTTTCTGGCTGGACCGCCCTGAGGGGGCAACTTAGCAATAAGTCAATCGGCACTTTAGCAAATTGCCTATTAAACTATAAACAAAATAGATAAAATGGGTTGACCGTTTTGTGCCCCACGCGTCCTGCGTTGACTGAGATAAGAAGCTTCCTTCTTCTCTCTATCCCTTCCTGCCTGTCTTCTCCCACAAAACCGATTTCATTCAAAGTTTCCCCCTTCGTAACCGACTGTCCATCCCAAATACTCAACTTTCTCAACCTCCAGGCCTGACTCCCCACCCATCACAATGGCTGAAGTTCCCGATCACTGCTGCTACATCACCGACCCAAACCTTCATATCTTGGTGTCTGATCCAAACAATTCAGATTACCAGCGTGCCTACTCTCGCCACCTCCAGATGCTCGATGCCATCTCAGACCTCTTGGCTGGGCTCAAGAATTCCTTTCACCAAGACCTGTTCCGGAAGTTCAAAGCCGCCAAGGGCGAGACCCTCAAGCAGCTGTGGCAGGAGGGTCACGAAAAACTCTCCTTCAACCGTGTGTGCTGGAGGATCGACGCCAAATTATGGTATATCGCGTTTGGCCTCTCGCATCATTTCCCTTTTGACGAGCCGAGCCGCCACGGCGGGCTCGAAAGCGAGCAATTCGCGAAGTCTCGGACGCTGAAGGCCGCCGAACAGCAGCAGGATGCAGAGCACCGGGCTGTGCTCTGCCCAACAAAGACCCTCGCCGGCGGTATCGCAAAGGACAGCTTGAAGTCATTCCACCCGTTGTAAATTCCGCCCTTGACAGTCCCATCGAGGACCCGATGGATTCTGCCGACTGCTTGAATGCGGAGTTGGTTTACTTCGGGCAGTGCAAGGTGGGCCTAGAGAAGACGCCTCTTTGAAAAGTTTGAGCAAGAGCTCATAAGAAAGAGGTGGATCTCGCAAAACGTGAAGAGATCTTGAACACGCGAGAAGCAGAACTTGCCAAGCTCATCAAGCCCTTTTCCAAGCTTATGGCCTGGGCTGAGAAGGGCATCTGCAAAAAAGAAGCAGAGCTCCGGCAAGAAAGGGAGGATCTACAGAGGAGAGAGTCGGAGCTTGGAAAGATTGACGAGGAACTAGGCTATCTTCGTAACATGATCACGGCTTATCATGGGCCAATGAACGCCGATGTGAGGTTGAAAACCGAAGAACATTACAAAGGAAGGCTGGTGTCCGAGGAGGCTTCAATTGCTTGGGCGAGCTTATCCAACAACCTGGACGATTTCATGAGAATAGGAACCTGGACACTCGAGAGTGAATGGCCTTATTGAGGAGTCGGTAGTGTTACAGGATACTTTACTACGAGAAACGTTCCTGTTCTTCTTTATGCACTTGTAACTGATGTGGCGAAATCACGAAGGTCATAACGATGTAGAGGATATCCTTCGGGAATGTGCTACATGTTCTCACTGATTCGCAAGAGGTGCAAATCCAGCATTTTATGCCCTCTGCCACTGCTTGCTCATCTTTGTCTGAGTTTTCCGTAGCAGCAGAGAAAGGCCCACCCAGTATTTTGTGCTGGCCATTCACTTTTCCTTCCTTCAACTTTTCTCTATCCAACCGACTTTTTCTGAATCGTTCCCTTTCCAGACCGCAACCAACGAGTGAATGGCTCCGACTTCATCATCTCCAGCATTACACCACTTGCCTCTCAACTCCGACGACTAAATAAACACCAGCAAGATGGCTTCCGGTCCTCTTAACCATATCCTATACCCAGAGGGTGAGTTGCACCTTCGAAACAACTTCATCTACCAGTCGATCGTCAATCGTCGAGCCCAAGTGGTCAATGCTGTCATGGCTCCCCTGCACAATGACGCACATCGGGTCGCTGCCAAGTTCGAGGCAGCGCATAATGAGCTTATGAGGTCCTTGGCAGCTCATCGCTATCCCGAAGTGTCACTGGAGTATATCTGCTACCACGTTGAGTCCACGGTCTGGGACACTGTTTTCCAGGGCACGAAGCCATTCCCCTTTCCTGAGCTTCCGAAACGCACTGAGCCCCTTCTGAGCAAAGAATACGAAGTCTATTACCAACACAAGCTACAAGAGGAGCAGATGAGGCAAGTGTCTGCTGCTCAGCCCGGCAATGCTGGAAGTACTCCCGCCACTGCGTCGTCAGCGACAGGCAAGCGCCCGCTCGACAAGACCACTCCTAGCTCTCCGATTGAAGAAGAGCCTGCCGCAAAGCGCCTAAATACTGGAAATGAGGTCACTTCAGCAGTTTCGGTCAACAACATTGAGAGCGTGGAGACTCAATCTCTCTCGAACCCTTCTGGGCTGAACTCTGTTCTGGTCGACCAACTCCGGCACCTCAAGCATCGCCAAGACAACCTCATTAAGCAGCAAAAGGACTACATCGAGCACCAAAAGGAACTTTTCAGAAAGTATGAAGAAGTTCTCAAGAAACAAGAGCAACTCAAGGCAGATCTTCAGAAGTTTGAGGCAGAGTTTCGGAAGTCGATTTGAGTCAGCCAAGAAGACAAAAGATCTACATACAAGATGTCCTGGGACGTGCTATTCCACTCGTGAGGGTATGGTATCTCGAGATCAGAGATACTTGGAGGGAGGGACCTGAAGATTGGGTCATGTCTGAGAATGAGACATGAGGTGAAGTTCACTTGTGGGTGCAGGACTTTGTCTTCATGTATTATACGCTCAGCACAATGAACCAAACAGTCCATCAAACGAACTGTGCGGTTCTTCAAAAACGAGCTGCTGTGGGCAATGTGACACAAAAAAGGAGAACAAGAGGGCGAGGAGACTATGGACGAGTCTTTGCAACTCAAAGCAACAGTAGTCACACTCAAGAGTGAGTTGCCATGAAAAGTTCGTGTAGGTATTCATTCGCCATCACGGGCTCCGTCCAGTCTAAGGCTAGTTATCCGTGCCTAAGCCATGTATACTGCCTCATAACCATCTCGTGATACAGCCAACCTGATCCCAGGGAAACCAAGCACCTACCGAGCCGAGACCCAATACTGAGAGAGAAGAGGCATTTTGTTGTACACCATGACATGCATGATCGATCCACAACCCGTTACCACATGACCTGCCCATCCAAAATGACCACATCCTCTCCAAAAAGGACGCCAAAACGCCAATCATTACCATTACCACTACTCTCTCATAACAGTTACACAAAGGCCTGCTGAACATCAAAAGCTCTTCACGAAGTAGTCGCCCACTCCACCACCTCCATCGCCATCACCACCAAAATCAACGTCGACGGCATGATCCAGATGACATAGCTATGGAACAAGATCTTGCTCATAACCGTCTCATACACACGATTCGACTGGCAAATCTGCGCCAGCTGCAGAGCGCTCGGCGCGCCCGTAAGCAGGAAGCAGACAATGACGAAGATCGGATCATCCAGAATGCTGACCGGGACGTACTTGGCGAACAGGGCGAGAATAGGTGCCATGATGAGAGGGCACAGCAGCATCCGACTAATCAGCGACGCGACAAGCAGCTTCGTGCCAATTTGCTTCTCCTCAGGGTCGATCTCGGACTCTTCCTCGTGCATCTCGGTCCCGCGCGCCAGGTTGGCGCCCAGCACGACGAGGATTAACGGGACAGCAACACCACCAGTTTGCTGGATAGCGCTGGTGACGCTTGTGCGCATGAAGGATTCTTCGTCGAAGAAAATTGATTGAAGCTTGGGGACCGAGGCAACGAGCACGCCGATAAGCATTGCCCAAAGGGCAGGGCTCATGATCCAAACGAGGAAACCGTAGACAGACCGGATGATACGGGCGCAGAAAGATACCAGGACCTGCAGAGGCCACGGGAGCACGTCATACACACAATAACAGACAGCGTTGATGGACTGGCAGATCCTGGCCCAGACCTTGCCCAGAGTCCGGCGCATGCGTACCAAAACGCCCTTGATGCCTTCAGGAGGTTCGGGATTGTCGGTGGCGTGAAGGCAGGGGAAGAATCGAGGTTGCAAACCGTCACCGAGGGTGTTGCCGTAGCCGTTAAGGTTCTTTTTCTTCCAAACAGACCCATGCTCCTCATCTTCCGAATCGTTTGGCGAGGCTCTTGACCCGCCTGCGATGGGTGTACTACCGGCTGGATCGTAGATGCTATGTGTGTTGTCCGTATGCGTTGGGCTGTCAGTGCGGCACTGGTAGGCAAAGCGGTCGGGTTCGTCCGTCTCCTGGGAGGGATCGACGCCGTCGAGCAAACACTGGATCTCCCCGTCGTTTTGTGCTTCCTCGTGATAGCGACCCTCCTCGGCCGTCTCGTCGTTGTACTCTTCGTACGCAGATTTCGGTGCGAGCAGTACCTTCAGGCCCCACGTCCACCGGGCCAGCTGGCCCAACTGCTGGAAGACTAGGAGATACAAGATACCACGCGCGGCTACCTCGTCGTCGGTATCGCCAGGTATCCTGTCCCAATGAAGTCCCTTGAGTGTCTGCGATAATGAAATAACAAGGGACATAGGCAAAGAATTCGAGTTGCCAAAGACGCCCATAGCCGTGACGAAATTGCGGGGACGCCGGCTAAAGCCAAAGCATTTTGCAACTCCTCGAGAGACAAGCCACGAGATGGTGGTTTGGATGACGAAGATAATAGGGATGATGCCCAAGTCAGCCAACTTGTCGGGGTTTAGTTGAGACGCAAGTTTCGTGAAGACTGGACCATGTTAGCTTCATCTCTCCTAGTTTTCTCAGGATAGAAGGGGAACGTACTTAGACATGGAGTAAAAAGCATCATATTAAGGTCCGCGAGGAATCTTTGCTTCTCGGCATCGAAGAAGCCTAAGCGCGCAATGATGTAGCCTGGCAGACTAACGCAGACAACTTCCAACACAGCACCGAAGACCAGCAGGATTAGATGGCCGAATGACGGATGCGCATCATGCGGTTGGACATCTTGAAAGGTGGTGAAATTGGAGGGCGCCGTCATAGGCGCTTGGCTCCAGGACGGACCAGCGGTCCCAGAAGCTATGTGCCGTGACGTTGGCGCCCGTATTTCAAGAAGACCCATCAAGTTGTCGGCCGGATGCTCAAGCTCGATTGGGCTTGGTCGAGGACGAAGAGTGTGATAATGGTGAGTGAGGATGGTAAATAGGGGAGGAAGGGACCAGCACAAGGGATTCGCGGAGGAGTCGGCTTCTTTTTGAATCAAGAGCGCAGCAATGGTGTCATTCGGCTTGGGCGGCGAGTGTCAAACACACGGAGGCGCGGGTTGGTGGAGCGCGAGTTTGGTTGGTTCTCGGAGTTGTCCCGCGCTGAGACACTTAAGAGACTGTGTGGATGAGTCGCTTTGACAATGGTCTTTGACACAGGACACAGGGAATGCTGGGTGAGATACTTGGTGGTAGGGCTGCTACAATGCTTTTTCTGCAACGGCAGGAGACGACAAAGGATGAGATGTTGCATGGCGCTGCCGCCAGCAGGGGACTGGGCTCATTCTCGAAGAGTTTTTGCATTTTGCGCCTAGGGCTGAGGGCGGCATGCTCTCCAGCGATAAGGCCGCCCTTCTTCTTGCACGCCCGATCTTGGCTTGCCATCAAGGAGCCAGAGCCGAGATGGCGGCGGTGATAAGATCAGCCACCGCTGCACCAGGCTGGTTGCAGCCAGGCACACTTGGGGCGAGCTGTTAGCAGGGCACCTGTCATCAGTCAGGGCAGCCAATCAGATGATGCAATGTCATCACCAGGAAGGCGGCTGGTGACCAGGTCTTTGTCTCGTCCTAGCAGATGGCCCCTGTCAAATGCCTCGACCCACTCTCCCGACCCACGCCAAGGATCAGGGCGAAACAGATCGATAATAGCAGTGTGGGGCACTGATCAAGTCATGACGTTTGCAGAGGTCTCAACCACTTGAAACGCCGGAAGTAACTGAATTGGAACGGCGTTAACACCGTCGAAGTTCGAAACAACTGTGAAAAACCGGGGATCGATATAAATCTGAGCTGGGATCTAGTGGTCCTTTTTGCGTCGAAGATGGTTCTGATGAAAGCTAGAGGAGGCCTGAAGTGAAAATGCGACGGAAAACTGAAGTTTTCTTGCAAACTGCGGCATGTTGCGCAGAAGAAACGTGTTGCCGCGTCGCTCACTGGTTGGCTGCGCTCACGCCACAGATCCCACAGGCTCTCTGAGTCAAGAAGCGCGAGGCCTCCGACAGAGCCAATCGCTTCCAACGAGCAGGCTGCTAAACATGTACATCACCGGTAGCAGCGAATTGGCGTCGCGCTGCGGTATCCTTTCAAATTCTTGAAGTTTGCTTACGACGACAAAGTTTTCACCCTCTGTGTTTGGAAAGACCAAGACTTGAATCTGGCGATGCGGGGCTGAGCAGCTGGCTGACAATCAGAAACTGTGCTCTGGTTGGTATCTGTCAGGGATCAAAAGGCTGAGCGTCGGGCCAGTCGTCTTGTGTCCTCGGACTGACTCGCAGTCTTCACACTTTCGATCAGTCAAGCGTCGCTGTATTAACCACAAAAACTGGAAGAGTCAACGGTAAAGGTGAAGGGTAAAGCAATGAGCTCCAACTTGCGACAGATGTAACAGCAATTCGAATCAGAGCTCTTGGATGGAGGTTAACAAATCACGAGGGAGGTTGGAGCTGGTATAAGTGTTGTCCTCTGAGCTACGACCCGGGTATCGGTGAAGCCATCTAGACCGTCTGGACGGGAATGCCCCACTCCAGAGAAGCTGGTCCGGGAAAGCCGCTAGAGCCCAGCACCGCAGCACGGTATCGCCAGGCCGCGTCGATCGCCATTCTTGGCAGCCAAGCTTCGCACTACTATGCCGTATCTGCATGTCATATTCTTCAACGAGGGGCGGAAGAAACGCTCCTATACGCATGTGCATCAATCAGGCAACTGTTTACCTGATGGGAGTTAGGAGTGTTAGTGATACAGAAGTTTCAGTGATGCATGCAGCAGAATCAGAGCAAAAAAATGTGCTCACTGACAGACATGGATCCAAGGATGTTGAACAAAAATATGTGTGTGCCCAGCTAAGCAAGGCAACTTGCAGGCAAGATCCGGGCTCTGGGCATGGGAAGAGCCGAAAATCGAGTGATCGTCGACGCATGGAAGGACAGCACACACTATCACAGTTCGCAATTCCCATACCCAGACGATGGCCGCAAGTGCATGATAAGGTGCCACAAATCGACAAAACTTCCGCTGAACCCGGGTGCCATTCCCATTGCATGGGCCAATGCACCCAAGGGACGGGTCTGTCTCACTCCCACTGTTGCTGCTTGCCAGCAGCTGTTTCCACCATCTCGACCATTCCCACTGTGGATTCTGGTCACTGACAACCGCTGCATGTGCCCGGGGAATCGCACTTGCGCAGATGGGGCTCCATCAGGCCCATCCAGTCCCCGCGATGGACCAATCAAGCCTCACCTCAGCCGATCTCCAGCACGACGACTCGCCATGCGGTCGCTGTGCAGAAGTCCCTCCGCTTGCCACCTCAACAACTCCCTTTCTGCGCTTTTGCAGCACAGCAGCAGAGCAGCACAGCAGCACAGCAGCACAGCAGCACACTGGCACCGCAAGAGTCGGGGAGACGTGCTTTTCCAGGAGTGTCTCCCCTGAATGCGGCATCAATCCCTGGGCCCGACAACTGCTAGCCTTGCAGCTTCTGCCCATTCGGCATCTCGGTGCCTGTAGAGGCAGCCTAGAGCTGTCAAATCCGATCCCGATTTTCGATTTTGTCTCTCTGCTCTTGCGACTTTGCGACTCGTCTCCCGCTTCTGGCCCAAGCTCCCATCCCGATTCATTTCACGCCAGCTCACCGCACCCGGATATTAGGAAAAGAGAAGCTTGGACGGCCGGTGCAATATCCCCTGTCGACCACCGCCAGCTCATCGTTCTTGTCTGTTTTGCCGCTTGACAGTCCACTCCCACAGCGGCAGCCTTCCTCTGTGGCTGTCGACTTACAAATAAGCGGCCAAACTTCCCACGGCTTTACAACTCCGACGCCCGCTTCTTCTGTCGCCGCCCCCCTAGATTTGTGAGCGCGCCGCTTCGTTGACGTGCCAGTCTGGCAACCTGCAGCCGACTGTGGCCTCCACACGTCTCATCGAACATCGTTGCGTCAACATACCGCCGCTTCGCTTCTCTGACTTATAAGCTCCTCCTCGCTGCCGCATGTGAGCGATAGGAGGTCCAACTCATCTCTCTTTCTTTCCTCATAGCCGCTCACGACATCTCCATCATGGGCGGCCTTCCCTCTGACTCAGAGCCGGCCACACCGGCCGAGGAACTTCCCCCGAGCCAGCCGACCTCACCTAGCTCCCCCGAGTCGTCGGATGAAAGCACCCCCCTCGATCCCCCTAGTTCTACCTCCGCCTCAGAGACTGCTCCAGGTGTCTCTCCGGGCAGCGCTGGTAGTGCTGGTAGCGCCGGCAGTACCGCTAATACCAGCTCTGAGCAGCCGCCTCGTCGAGTCCCATCCCTCAGAACCATATCCGATCCTCAGAACACCGGTGCTCCCCTCAGTCCAAGCTCCAGCGTCACTGGCTTGCTTAATACTGCCAGAAGACCAACACCAAGTGCGAGCAGCATCCCATCTGACCTGCTCCAAAAGGCACGAGCCTTGCAGGAGCAACGTCTGAGTATGGGTTTTCGCGGTCCAGGCTCACCCGTCAACATGAACATGCACATGAACATGCCGCAGCCCGTCGGCCCGGGAGGCATACCCGCCAATTTCAAATTACCTCCCGGAATGGGCAGACCAATGCATCCCGGTTTCCCCAAGTCTGCCCCAGCCGTGCCAGGAACGGTTAGAAAACCTCCTAGCCTGAGCGAGAGGAGAGCTATGAAGCTGGGGAGCCTGTCTGGTTCCAACAGTCCATCGCCAGCTCCCACGCCGAAGCTTGCTGACCTGGGCGAGGTATCCAAGGCACCGGCTCTCAACGGGGAAGGGCGAGGCTCAAAGCTCAGCGACTTCTCCAAGTACATCGACACCGAGAAGGGTTGGATCACCTTCGAGGGCGCAGCGACCATCACCCGGACGGGGGTCAACTTTGCTAATGGCCAGACCTTCTCCATCTCGCTGGACGAGATCGAAGTACTTGACGAGCTGGGCAAGGGCAATTATGGTACTGTCTACAAAGTGCGACACGCCCGGCCCAAGGTCCCGCGTTTCGGTCAGGGGCTGAGTGGCTTCCGAAGGACACCGTCCACGCAGTCGTCATCTGAAGAAGCCGATGCCGCGTCCCGGGAGATCTCTCCGTCGACTTCCACAAGCGGAGGCAGTGGCCGTACAACCTCAGGTGTGGTCATGGCCATGAAGGAGATCCGGCTCGAGCTGGATGAGGCCAAGTTCACAACAATTCTCAAGGAACTCGTCATTCTGCACGAATGCGTGTCACCTTATATCATTGACTTCTATGGCGCCTTCTTCCAGGAGGGAGCCGTTTACATGTGCATTGAATACATGGATGGAGGCAGCATCGACAAGCTGTATGCCGGGGGCATACCCGAGAGGGTTCTGCGCAAGATCACCTATGCGACGGTCGTCGGTTTGAAGACGTTGAAGGAGGATCACAACATCATCCATCGCGATGTTAAGCCAACTAATATCCTTGTCAATACCCGCGGGCAGGTCAAGATCTGCGACTTTGGCGTGTCGGGTAACTTGGTTGCTAGTATGGCCAAGACGAATATCGGCTGCCAAAGCTACATGGCTCCAGAACGCATCAGCGGCGGAAGTGTCGCTAATGGCACATACAGCGTCCAGAGTGATATCTGGAGCTTGGGGCTCACCATCATTGAGTGTGCCATGGGCCGGTACCCCTATCCTCCTGAAGTTTCTAGCACCATCTTCAGCCAGCTGAGCGTGAGTTACCCCTTTGCCTCTGCCCTCGTGAGACTACGATTACTAACATTTTTATCAGGCCATCGTCGACGGCCCTCCCCCTTCCATTCCCGCCTCAGCCAACTACTCCTCCGCCGCTCACGACTTCGTCCGCTGCTGCCTCAACAAGATCCCCTCCCAACGCCACACCTACCCCATGCTCCTCGCCCACCCGTGGATCGCATCGCTCACCAAACCCGAAACCATCGCCGAAGATGCCGAGGCCGAGGCTGCCGCTACAACAGCGGAGGCGTCCGGCACCCCCGAAGACGCTGCTGCTGCAATGCAGGCTGCGCAAAAGAGTCTTGAGGGGCTGAAGCTCAACCATCCTGGTGGAAAGTTGGCTGAGGGGGATTATGAGGTCGCTGAGTGGGTTAAGAGTGTGTTGGAGAGGAAGAAGAGTGGGGGGGTGAAGCTTGAGGAGGCTGCGCGTAACAAGCCTGTGTTGCATGCCGCGCCGTTGGATAAAATCGGCGGCGGTGGCGGTAGTGGCGGTGATAGCATGTCCGAGACGGAAGCCTCTGAGAAAGGGGAGTGAAATGGGTTAGGTGAAGCAGGAGAGGTGTGTCGGTTATTGTGTATATCTATTCCTTACTTACATTATTCCTATGGCTTTATAATCCGGTTTATGGTGGGTTTATTAACTTCTTATGGATGGGTTTGCGGGGATGGGAAGAGCGACTGGATTTCGGGTTGATTCATTGAGCGAAATGGGTCGGGTTATTAGTTAGGAAAGCATGAGAGGACACGAAACGGAATGAATTAAATGGGAGACTTGACGAATTGGAATGCGCTGCAATGCTACGAACCTTGATGGACGTGTTGGTGGTGATTCAGAGACTATGGATGACCAGTGGCATGTTAAATTTATGTTGATACTCAATTTTAATTTCATAACATCACTGCACCTCTCCTCTCGAAGTGAGCTGGTTTGGGATGCTATCAGCTGTGTCCATTTGCCCATTTCATTTATTCCCTTTCTCATCATGAACGAGTGTCTTTCATAAACTGTGTGGTATCTTCGAAGTGAGCAATATAGAGACAAGCACAGGAGACCGGCTGCAATCTTCCCCATCGTCACCAATTATCAACATTACCATGGCGATTCCTTCCCCCTTTTTCCCTCATCATTAAGTAGCTAGCCATCCCACATCCTTGAAACCCGACCGTATTTTCGACCAAGATAAGAAGGCATTTTCCTCGTTCATATCGTCATGACATCCTTCTCTCTCAAGCATCAACTCCTAATTTTTTTGGTCCCTTAAGCATACTCATTCTTGACCCGACCAGGGCGGTTGAAAAAGCGGCTGCGTGGGTTACCATCCTTGCTCTTACGCATGCCCATGCAAAACAGGATCGTAGCGATGAACAGCGCGGTAAAGGAACCCCAGCTGAAACCGAAGGCATAGCGACCCAGGGTGGCCTCGCGGTTTTCATCGTGGAAGGCATTACGCAGCTTGACGAAGGTAGCACTGCATAAATGTCAGCAAGACTCTTTGCTGGGAAAGAAGAGCATAGGAGGCCACTCACGTCATCAAGCTAACAGCCACAGTCAAGAACACCAGCGCGACAGTCGACACCAACCCAGCCACAGCGTTGCCCAACCGGCCGATGAACCCCAGCCAGCCGCTGAACCAAGCAACCACCTCAAAGAACAACGCAATCAGGTAGAAAACCCAAGCAAACCGCCACATATACCAGTAATAATCACTCGTCGACCCACCGCCATGCTTGCCAATCAGATCCTCAAACGCCCCATCAACATCTCCCTCGCGCAGACGGCCCCAAGCGTCGCCAAGTGCCCGCGCCGGCCTTGCCGGGCTACAGTTCTGGTTTTCGAGGCCGCAAATGCGGAAGAAGGTCCATTGCGTGATGGGCCGCGCATCCGGGGACATATTAGCGGTCTCAGCGCGCAGGAAGTAGGTTTGTCTCAGAGGTGTATGGCGCGACTCGCCGGAGAGTATGACGAAAAAGAGCATCACGAGCGAGCCCGAGAGGAGGAGGAGCGCCAGAGGCGCGGGGTTGAAGCCTGGAGGGGGTTAGCCGT
>JAAFKN010000085.1:0-23385 GCA_011800035.1 Thermochaetoides dissita | reverse complement strand
TAGACCTTTCTGAGCCACCAATTCGTTGCATGTTCAATTGCCAAGGCCTTCACATGGTTGAAGTTTCCCTCGTTGTTTAATTGCGGCTAACTGGCCTTCTGCACTGCACGGTCGTTGAGGAGCGATTTTGGCAGTGTATGAGTAGTTACTTGTACCTGGCTGCTGGATATAGGCCGTTTAAAAAACATAACCGGGTTAGCCACGCCCGCTCGTTTCTCTTGAAACACTGCATCTTGTCGAGTTGTCTGTGCGTCGCTAGTAGCAACATTTTCCCCGCACCAACCGTTCACTTCAGTCTGTGCGATATGCACTCACATTGACATTCTGGAAGGCTTGGTACGTGAGAACCTCACAACAGCTGGCCTTGTCTGCTGGGTGCTTCTGTACGGAGGATTTCCGCCTGGAGGACGGCGTCTGTTCCAAGAAGATTTGATTGTTCGTCCCGTGTTGCATGCAGATGCGAGGATGGATGCAGCTTGTCTGCCAACATACCTGAGTATGGTGCCAGGATCCTTACTTCACGTTCTAAATTATATGTTTATGTTATGGTATGTAGAAATTAGTGTGGAATGCTCGCAAAGTCTCTATCTGCTTAACTCCTCCCGTTGCTTGCCCGTATTCATGCATTTTCGATGATCTATACTGTACCCTCTGGGCAAACATATGGCTGCTGTGTATGGGATGCCATGAAAAAATCCCGAACGACAGGGTCTTGCAGCCAGCCCTGCCAAGGATCGTCTCTACACCGATGCGCGCAGTGCTGCACAGATCGCCATAACCACGTGTTTGGACTAGCCTGTATCTTTCCCCTGACAGCAACTGGTGCCCGCCGTAGTGGAACGCATCTTGTCCAGAGAAAATTCCATGTCTTGTCCACATCGCACTAGGTGGAAGTGGTTCTATAGTGTAGGAAAGATGGCCTCCTTTAAATCATCTACCTACTGCAACCGTTCCCCAGCATAGCATGGTACCGGACCTGGCACCATCCGTTCGCATAGACCAGCAAAGGCGAGCCTAATATTACCCATTTAGCCCCCTAGGATAAGGGGCAGATATCCTGGTATTCGAGAAGCAGATAGAGATTTAAGTTCCGGCTCGTGCCCGATGAAGTGAATGGTAACAGTTTTCTCCATCACAAGGGATCACACGTTGTGCTTCGTTTGGGGCACAACTTGTGCACAATGTCCCTGAAGCGACTTGGACTCTTGGCGCTCGCCGCCTCGCTTGTGTTGGGCGTTCCTGCACCCACCGGTGTTCCTCTCCCTGATGACGCGTCAAATGACATTGCGAGCAGCTTTCTGCTTGATCTCATTGCAAATGTGACACAGACTGAGGAGTCCTCGCATGCCAATGCGAAGCGCTTCCTCTCCTGCACGCAGGATTCGCTCGTCGTCAACCTTGGCTATGCCAGATACCGGGGATATCACAACTCCTCAACGGGTCTGAACTACTGGAAAGGGTCCGTGCGTCCCGTTCCTCTCCTGCCTCCTCACCTTTTCGTTGTCGCCTGCATACTGTCTACCCGGTTATGTTGGTTTGAGACAGATGCTGACGCAAGAAGGTTGTGCAGCATCCGATATGCTGCCCCTCCCACAGGCAACCTGAGATGGCAACCGCCTCAGGTGCTGCCACCCAAGCTCAATCTCCCCATTGAAAATGCATACGACTTCGGGCCCATTTGTCCGCAGGCGATGCCCTCATTGCCCAGCGCCCCGTACATCCCGGGTGACGAGGACCGCCTGTTCCTGAATGTCTATGCCCCGGCAGGCGCTTCCAACCTCCCCGTACTCGTGTATATCCACGAGGGTGGTTATGGCTTTGGTGATGGTCGCCATAACATGACTGACATCATCAACGCCAATGACAAGGGCTTCGTGGCCGTGACCATCCAATACAGAGTATGCCCTCTCCAACCTCTGGCACAATCAGTAACCGACTAACCGTACGTCTTAGCTTGGAGCGTTCGGGTGGCTGTCCTCGAATGAGGCCAAGAAGCGTAGTGTGGTCAACGCGGGCATTCTCGACCAGGCCCTTGCGCTTGCCTGGGTGAAGCTGCACATCTGCCAGTTCGGTGGCGATCCGAGCAAGGTCACCATCGCTGGCGAGTCGGCCGGCGCTGGCTCGGTGATGTACCATAGCATTGCGCTTGGCGGCAGCCTAGGCAACCTGTTGTACGATCAGGGCATTGCAGCCTCGCCCTATCTCCCTTATCAGTACAAGTATAATGATGCTCATCCAACCAATGCCTACTATGCCTTCTCCCAGGCGGCTGGTTGCCCAGCGGTGGCAATGTCTTTGACTGCCTGCGCAGCAAGGACACCAACACTCTGCAGCAGGCAAACTACGCCGTTACTCAGCAGGCTCCCTATGGGTATTGGTAAGCCATCCATTCTCAGGCATGATTTTGGGTAACTCGGAACTCGGAGCAAGGGCTGACCGTCTTCCAGGGCATTTGGTCCCGTCACGGACAATAGCTACATCTTTAATCGGCCTATGCAGCAGCTGCCGACCAAAAATGTGAACGGCAAGAAGCTGCTGGTTGGCTACAATGCCAACGAGGGCAACCTGTTCGTCCCCCCGATCATCACGGCCGAGGCCGATCTTGTTGGTTGGTTGCAGTCAGCGCAGCTCAAGAACCTGTCGCCGGCACAGATCAATATCGTGCTTGCTGCCAACCCCAACAACGCTACAACGGACCCCAACGGCCCGCGCTGGGACACCAATGGTCTGACCGGGTCCACGGCTGTTGAGATGTCGCAGGATGCCAACGGCCAGCAGCAGCGTGCCAACAACATCTACGGCGAGGCTGTCTTCGCTTGCCCGGCCTTCTGGCTCGCCGATGCCTACACCAAGCCCGGCTCCGCGGCTTATGTGTTCCAGTACAGCGTGCCATTCGCCTATTATGGCGGCGATGTGGGTGCTTACTTCGGCCCTCAAGAGCCGAACCACTCAGACGACATTGCCTTGGCCTTCCGTCGCATCTGGGGCAACTTCATCAGGACGGGCAACCCGTCCGTCAGCCCGGCTGTTGCCAACGGCGCGCTTCCCCGAACCCGTCGGCTCCCCACCCGGCCTCGAACTGGCCTGCGTGGAACAACGCGCAGCCCAAGATGCTCAACCTCAACATCACCGGCGGCACTCCGTACAAGGTACCGACCCTGTGGGGCACCACTGTCACTCAGTTCGCTCAGCCTGGCCTCCGAAACGCTATTAGCCTTGTCTCGGCTTCTAGAACTTGTACATATTTTTTGCATCAAGATATTTTTTTCAGCTAGATGGTTACAAACTTTGTAGTTTTAATGTTAAAGTAGAGTTCACTGGATCTCTCACCGTGGTTCAGCTGCATAGTCCTTCATGGTTGTCCTCTGGTTAGGAGAACTTGCTTACTTGAGAGCATTACAAAGAGCTCCTTGTGGGCGACTTGACGAGTAGACTCAAGCGAGATGCATTTTGCGAAGAAAGCCCAGCTTAAACATGGCTATCCATCATTCTACCTATCGAAGCAAGATTCCGATGACCAGTGGCTCAACAATGGTTAATGAAAAGGGGGGTTGTGTTGTGTGGCCTGGGGCGACGGGTTGCAGGACAGGGCTGAAGACGGGGCTGACCCCACCATCCTTCAAACCGCCTGAGTGGGGAATGTGGGGTAAGCGACTGCAGCAGCTTCTGACCCCACATCAAGTCGTGGAGGTCCCTCACCCACAAAAGCTGTGGGACCCTTCGGCAAGCTGCGGCCTGCGATTGTTTTGGATAATGTCGTCACCGCCAACGACATTCCCTACGCCTCGGAACTCCCGAGTCCTCCAGGCCATTTGCGTTGACAAGACCGCGTCATTAATCTTCGTTGCGACATAAAATGAAGTCAGAGGCAAGCCCAGTCTTGCCGGTAGGCGCTGGCTTCCCGAAGTTGCCGCCAGCTCCGCGCAGTAACGACAGAGCTGCACGGAAAAAAAGCTTGATCTTTGCTGCAGTTGTGACGTTTCTTGTCGTCTTACTGACATCTTGCACTGATATTGCTCAGTGGCATAGTTTTCCGTTCACGTTGGCCCCGAGCCGGCAGGTCGACTTCAAGTCTCAGTGCGCGCAGCCTGATGCCCTGTTCCCAACTAAAAACGAGGTCCTTGACGATGCCTACGCCCGCATCTTGACACCTGCCTTCCGAAACGCAAGCATCCGCCGCCTCTCGGGCGCCGTCCAGGTCAAGACCGAGTCGTTCGATGATTTGGGCGCCATTGGCGAAGACCCCAGATGGGACGTCTTCTACAACTTCCATGACTATCTCGAGAAGACTTTCCCCCTCATCCATCAACACCTGCTTCTCGAGAAGGTCAATACCCACGGCCTGCTCTATACGTGGAAGGGCAGCGATGAGTCGCTAAAGCCGACATTGCTCATGGCCCATCAAGATACTGTCCCTGTTCCCTCCGAAACCATCGATGCGTGGACATACCCTCCGTGGAGCGGCGCCTATGACGGCACACACATTTGGGGACGCGGTGCTAGCGATGACAAGAACCAGTTGATCGCCGTTATGGAGGCAATAGAGTTGCTCCTCGAGGCTGGCTTCAAGCCCCGGAGGACAGTCCTTCTTTCGTTTGGATTTGACGAGGAGTGCTCAGGTACACGCGGGGCGTCGAGCCTGGCCGCGTTCATCAAGGAGCGCTATGGTCAAAACGGAATTGCTGTTATCGTCGACGAGGGCAGCGGTTTCGAGCAGGCATGGGGCACTCTGTTTGCGAAGCCGGGCACTGCCGAGAAGGGCTACACGGATGTGCACATCACCGTTCGGACGCCCGGTGGCCATTCCTCTGTCCCATCCGATCATACTAGCATCGGCATTCTCAGCGAGCTCATCACTAAGATTGAGGCCGAGCAGTATCCGACTCGCCTTGTTGACGAGAATCCATACTACATCCAGCTTCAGTGCGGTGCTGCATATTCTCCCGAGTTCCCGCACAAACTCAAGAAGCTCTTGGGCCGACGCTCTTCAAGCTCAGCCTCGCATCATGAACATTGCAAAGCCAAGCGGGACTTCTTGGCGATTGAGGCTGCCAAGCAAGGTCCGGTGATCAAGTACCTGATGCAGACTTCGCAGGCTGTTGATGTTATCTTGGGCGGTATCAAGGTCAACGCGCTTCCGGAGCGCGCAACTGCTGTCGTGAACCATCGTATCAACATTGGCGAGACCACACAGGTCGTCAAGGACCGGTTGACCCACCTCGCTGGTGCCGTGGCTAAGAAGCACAACCTAACTCTGCATGCTTTTGATGGAGAGGAAGAGCCGTCGTCCATAATCCTCTCAGGATCGACGTACGAGCTTGAGGTTGCTCCAGTCACGCCGGCCAATGCGTCTGTTAAGGGGCCCTATTCCGTGTTAGCTGGTACTGTTCGCGCTCTGTACGGCGAAGACGTTGTTGTCACCCCAGGAATCATGACGGGCAACACCGACACTCGGTATTATTGGGATCTGACGAAACACATTTTCCGTTTTGCCCCTGGATTCGACCCTGAGGATGAGCCTGGCCTTGGGACCATCCACACTGTCAATGAGAAGGTCAGCGTACGGAATCACCTCAATGCTGTCAGATGGTTCACACTTTTTGTCAGAAACATGGATGAGGCCGATATTTAGAATCAGCTAATATCTTCCAGTTCTAAGTCAGAATAGCCAAACAAGCGTGATAGCGGTGGAATGGAATTAACTCAGCCATTCCTGTTCTTCGCAGGCTCGAAGCCAGAGTGTGATCTTGGAGACAAATTCCGTTTATAGCAGGAATCAGCATTAGGTTGCATGTAGCTTCCATATTATCTGGTCGGTGTTGTAATAGGATGGCACAGCATCTGCAGCCTTCTTGTAGAGGCGAAGAGGCAAGGCTGATCGTGAGGTTGCCGACCTGGCACAACGCCGTCTTGGCAGTTAACTATGTCATTTTTACCTTTTGCCTTTCTCATGGAAAACTCTCTTACGACCAGCACAAGAGGAGCAGTCTCAGACAGTCATACAAAAGCAAAGCGAATAGGCTGTGCTTGTGGCCCAGTTAACAAATCCCTATTTGTCCACGGGGTGAGAGTGGAGAGGATCCGAAGGTCTCACAACATCCGGAACTGCATATCTAAGGGCAAGTAGCACCGTGTGCTTCTCAATCCCCAAGCAGACTGGCTTTCGATGATCTGCTGCGGACTGAACAATGCGTGAGAAACCCGACGAGCACAGCCTCTGGACGAGGTTCGGCCATGCAGGCTTATAAGCATAGCCCGTCCTTGCTTTTATCGCATTTTCTTCCCCAACGCCCTTGTCCTGCTATCAGCCGCATAATCTATCTCCCAAAGCTGACCTCATCGTACACACATTCTGCTCAAACATCCTGAGGTTGCTTCGTGCATTGTGCCAACATGCGTTTCGTTCCTTTTTCTGTGCCCACAAATGCGTATCACGCCCGGACTTTGCCCCCTCGGCAAACACCTAGTCCCAATAACCTCCCTCCCTTTATCACGTCCTCTACACCGTTTTCCACTGATGACGATGACGATGACGATGATGACTCGCCGCCGTTCCTGACCGCGGTAACTCCGTTTCCAGGCTTCAACAATGACGATTACGACGATGGCCCCCCTTTCTTGAGTGAGTCGGACGACGATGCGAACGGCGTGACGGTACCGCCAGGTGTGATTGCCGCCATTGTTGTGTCCGTCGTTGCTTTTATCATACTCGTCACCAGCATCTTCGCCTACCGGGACTACCGGAGGAAACGGGAACTGAAAAAGCACGAGGTTGCTTTAAAGGAAATTGAATCATCGGCTGCCATGACGCTATCCGGAGCTTTGGATCCCCCTCCTCCATACGAAATCCACGATTCTTCTACTTCTGTACTGGCACCAAGCGGAGGATACCAACCACAGCGTGGATATAGCGTTGCCAGCATCGATATGAGCTCTCATCCGACCATTCTAGATGGGGTAGAGCCTGGGTCAAGACCTGAACAGCCTCGGGGAACGTGATGAATCACTTCTCATGGAGGAGAGCTGTTGTTGCATAGCTTGACTGTTGAATTGAGAGCTTTCCTCTCCACATATGACGCCTTGTGTGTCCTCTTGGCTTTTGCAGCTCCCTTCTCCTTCAATTATGGTCCTGCACAATACTCCAGCCAATATTCCCCTCTACTTCGTGCAGTCTCTTGAGTTCTTTCCACCTTCTAGAAAGGACCACGTCTTAATTGTCATCGTCGACCATCAATCCTCTACAACTCACGTATGGATACCTAGAGAGCATGGAAATGTGGTACTTGAACACGGTTGTCTTTAATACGACGCAGCATACGGAGATTAATTAACTAATGATGGTCATGGATATATGGATATAGAGTCATTCTAGATAAATGTTGATAAAAACACATCAAACTATCCAAGATGGCAAAATGGTCATAAAGGATTTCCAACATCGTCACAGGCTCCCTGACCTAAGTTTTCGTAGTCCCCGACCTCGCTCCCCTCCCACTCCAAAAAGACTTGTCCACCCTATCATCGCGCTCAGGCTCATTCCCAACCTTGCCATGCGTCCTCTCAAACTCCCGATTATGCTCATCCACTTCAGCCTGCTGTTCTTTTGTCAAGTGAGGCTTGTGTCCAGGGACACTGGCATTGCTGATCTTGGGCTTAGCAGATGGGTGCACAGAACTTGATAGCGGCTTGCCCCCTCCTGTCCGCCCAAGGGCATCGCCGTCGGCCAGCCTGTCAGGGATGATGGGTGTTGCGGTGGGGCTCCTTTCTGTTGCTACGGCTTTTTTGATGTGGGAGTCTGTTGTGGTTGAGGGGGTTTCAGGAGTTTTGTGGGAGGAAAGGCGCCATTGGCGGTTATAATAGCGAGCTGCGACCACGGGGTGGAGGAATGGGATGACGAAGGAAGGCCGGATTGCAGATTGAAAAAGACTGGCAGGTAATTCTGTGGGGGATGGGAGTTTAGGCATTGTGAAGGGAGGGAGGATGGGAGTAATGTTGTTGCTTGAGCTGTAGGAATTTGCGGATATCTGAGAAGCCGGCGTTCGACGCAGTGGGTAGCACTTGGAGGACATTGCCTGGGAGTTGGTGTGTGTAGCAAACTCGGATGGTTTTTCATCTCAACGTGGTTGCCGTGAAAGCGGCGATATCAGGGTGCACGGGGATTCTCCTTGCGATGATGTCATCAAGTCTGTGCTGTTCCACACCGGCGGCGGAACTGCTAGCCCCAGTCGATGAAAGGCGGAACAATGGATCAAATCTTCGATCGATGATCGTCTTGGCACAAGAGTCACATGTGACATGGGGTCTCCGGTTCACTGCTTCTCAGCTTTCCTCCCAGGCGTTCAATGAGGTGTTATCAATAACCAGAATGCATCACATCCTAAATCCTGAGGTTATGAGAACGTTGGTGCAGATAAGGCCATGGTGTTTCCATAAGATCACTTAAGGTAGGGGTTGTGTTGGCTGAGTCTCTGTTAACTGATATGGGCACATTTTAGGCAACCTCCGGTCACCGCAAGGAACTTGAGTTCAGAATGTTCAGATATAGTTAGATAAGGAACTTTGGTGGAAGGAGCCTCCTGACAGCATACCGTGTAGAAAAGACCATGATCTTGCTGCCTCAAAGTTTACCTTAGCTTACACGCCAAATAGACCGAACAAAGTTGAACTCAGCACGTAGGAATCTACATCATGAAGTTTGACACTCCTGAGCGCCATGATGGTGATGACAGTGACTCAGGGCACTATCTTCCAATTGAAGCAGAGCGAGAACTCCTCGCGACTACTGATGCACCGTTCGAAGGACTGTCAGAGAGACTGGAAGAAACTACAGCGCCTGTCCCGCCGGCATCCGTCATCGCTGCTGATCGGCATGACTGGTTCTCAGCGTCGTCAGAGTCGGACAGTCCAGAGCATATCGATGAGACTAATGATCTCCGGATGAGAGTTTCTCCTCTGCCCATCCTCCAACGACTCGGGCACGCCTTCATCGTCTTCACCTTTAGATGCATTTTGCTTATTCCGTCTTGCATGTTCGCTTTACACAACCTTTACTTCCGTCAACGCCCCGATTTAATCAAGCGGTATCGCACTTGTCAAGGCCTCCATGTCCGGTGAGTCCCAAGCGCTGACTATTCACAGTGTCACCGTTGGGAACATACGACGGATCGCTGACGAAATTCACGTTTTTGATTTAGGGTGTTCTATCCATCCTCTCACGAGCCCAGCTCATCTGCCAACGTGCGATATCCGACGCTTCTGACCATCCATGGTGGTGGCTTTGTTTTCGGCAAGCCGCGAGACAATGACTCTTGGAACCGCCGCTTCGCCAACAAGCACTCTATCCTTGTCATCGCCCTTGACTACAGGAAGGCTCCTAAGCACTGTCATCCTCGCCCGCACACCGACATTGCCGCTCTCACTAAAGCTGTTTTGAAAGATGATAGTCTTCCAATCGATCGGGACCGGGTAGCTGTTGCTGGCTGGTCCGCGGGGGCCAACCTCGCACTGGGGTCAACTGTAACAGCATTGTTAAGATCCAAAGTCTCTGCCGTTGTAGCTTTCTATCCCGTGGTGGACTTTGTCCCTGGCAAGGACATGAAAGCACGTTCGCGGCCATACAAACCAGCCCTAGAGGGTTTCAGGGGCCAGAAGCGAGATTATCTGTACAGCCTGATCGATACCTTCGAATGGGCATATCTCAAGCCGGGATGGAGTCGCACAGACCCATTGCTGAGCCCAACCCATGCCGATTTTCACGACTTTCCGAAGTATGTGTTTACGATGGGGTGTGAGCTTGATATGTTTGCCATGGAGGCACTGAAGTTCATGTGCAAGCTTTCGGGAAGAGAGATGCCGGTTATAGGGGATATCGTTGGCAGGCAAGAGATCGGAAGTGAGGGGGAACTTGTCACTGAGGGAGATGAACGGTTTGCATGGGAGAAGCGAATGGATGATGGTGAGATTTATCGGTGGCTGCTTGTGCCCGACGTGGTGCATGGCTTTGATCAGGACATTATCCGATTGTTCGCCTGGTTATGGCGCGATCGTGCCATGTTGACCGACGCTCGGATCAAAAGGGATAAAGTTATTGACATTGTTGGGCAGTGGTTGTTGGATGGGCCTTTCAAGGCAGGATAAGACCGTGAGATGACACAGCAGATCTGACGTGCAGAGGAACATACCTTAGAAAGTACTTACAGAAGATCCTATGCCAGCTAAACCGGTTTGCTGAGCTGCGCATAAACAGTAACACTTCGCTACTCTAGCACTGTGCTGAAGCCAACAGCCACCAGAGGTTGCTGTAAAGTCGACCACAGTTAGACAATAACATAATCCCTCAATAGCTCACCAAGTTCTTCATCGTCCGGCTCCCAAGTCCTGTCTGCCCACACTTCGTGACCCTTAGCACTTCCTTCTGACCTTCCGTCGGCAGCCCAAACTTCCATAATGGCGTTCTTTAATGCAGCAGATACGTTCGTGCCCATCAACCTCTCCACCCGCCTTTGGATTCCATCCCCTGACCCGTCACTAACAGCATCCCACACAGGATCTTTAGCTTCATACTCCATCTCGGCTTTATGGATCCTTTCGAACACCCTGGCCTTCACATCAACGACATCTAGCTGCAAATCTTCACCTAGGAAGATCTCAAACCCGTCCGGGTTCCACCGATGAACATTGCCAAGGCAGATCGTCATGGAATTCTCATCCTGGGTAACCCGGAAGCCGGGAACCCGGCCCTGCACATCGGTGTTTGTATGCCCAACTAACTTGACAGTCCACTGGCGCCAGCGCCCGGTTCCTTTCCATTCCGGACCGATGGTGAGAATGCCAGACTTCTGATTCCAACTGATGGGTGTGCGAACGAATGAGGACAGAGGGGGCTGGGCGTTTTTGGAGTCGTTGTCACTAGTTTCGGGTTCTTCGACCAGCTCGAAGTGAGCGTCTGCGCCGACGACCAGCAAAAGAGTGATTTCGGTTGGACGGACAACGCCGTTTGTGAGCTTGGGGGTGCCGTCTAGCGGGACGATGGTGCCTTCTTTGGCGAGGACAGGTATGTGAGAGAGATCGCGATGGAGTTGGATGTAACGACCTCCGTCGTAGACGAGTTGAGGGTTGAAGATATCCACGAAACGGCCTGGTGGGAGCCAGGCGCGTACGCTGCCTAGCAAGGTGGTGACGTTCTGGGGCGAGGTGATGGGCGCTACAATTAGGCTGGTCCCGAAGTAATACTGTGTTGGCACGGTGTATGCTTCGTTGTTGGTGTGATTCCAGTACATGGGCTGGATGAGAGGTTCACCCTCGTAGCTGGCACGGATGTTCATGGTATAAAGATATGGGATCAGGCGATGGCGCAGGATGAGGAAGTCTTTGATGATCTGGTGGGCGCTCGTTTCGTACTTCCATGGCTCTCTCGAGTTCCACAAGCTCTTGCTTGAGTGCAATCGTAGGATGGGCGAGAAACATCCCAGTTGGACCCAGCGCACGATCAGTTGGTTGGAGCGTACGCCTCCCCAATGCCCGCCAATATCATGACTCCACCATCCGTATCCGATGTTGGAGGCAGTCGCTGTGAACTCGGGCTGGAACTCCAAACCGGCCCAGGTAATCTGGGTGTCCCCGGAGAACCCAATGGGGTAGCGATGAGATCCCGGGCCAGCATAGCGCGAGAAGGTGATGGGCCGTTCTAGGACTTTGATGTTGCGGCGGCTGGTCAGATAGTGATAATGATTGAGCACCCACAAGGGATCGACGCCGGGAATGCGGGACCGCGTGCCCTGCTGCCAGTCAATCCACCAAAAGTCTACGCCTTGCTTCTCAAGGTTGAGCTTCAGGACATCGAAATAGGCATCCAGAAACTTGCGGTCGCAGCAATCGAAGCGGATGGGCTCTCCCTTGGAGGTGTCGTGGCCAAGAGCCTTGGCTACAAGCTCATACTGGTCCTCAAATGCGCGAATGCCGTCGGCCGGGTGGTCGTTGAGAGTTACTTTCAAGTTACGCTTGTGCAATTCCCCGAGAAAGCCATCAGGGTCGGGAAAGAGCTCGCGGTTCCAGCTGTAGCCGGTCCACCCGGAGCCGTACTGTGGAGGAATATTTACCTTGTGCCAGTCCATGTCGATGACGCCAACAGTAAGAGGGATCCCCTCGCTCTTGAAGTGGTCTATAAGTTCCAGGTACTCGTCTGCGCTGTATGCGTGATAGCGAGACCACCAATTGCCCAGGGTCCAGCGCGGCAGGATGGGCTGGTTGCCAGACAGACGGTAAAAGTCTTTGATGGCGGCCTTGTGGTCGCCATGGTACGCGAACAGGTAGCCATCGATGCGGTCAGGGACACGAGTAGCAATCCACCCGTTCTCGAACAGCATGGACTTGCTGTCATCAAGGACAGCATAAGCTTTGCGGGAGAGAACTCCGGGCTCTAGCTTGACACGACCGTAGGCTCCGTCCAAGGTCCTGGTTGTGCCGCCCAGATCGCCGTAGCTGTTGCCGTCGTAGGACCAGACAACATTGCCAACCTTGACGGTGAGTCCGGAAGATGAGAATTTCTTTTTATCGTAGGTAAGATGGAAGAACTCTGTTATGATCTGCAGACTGTCCTTTTTGTCTACGACTTGGTACTGGGGTGTCTCGAACCATCTGAACAGGGCAAATGTAGAAACACGGTCTTCGAAGCCGCCGTCTTTGGACCACTCGAAGCGCAAGAGTCGCTCGGTCAAGACGGTGAATCGGTAGTATGAGCCACTGCTGCCGCCTGTGACGATGGCTTTGGGATTTGCTCTTGGTTTGCAGGGGAACGAGTATCTGTCGGCCATCGTTGGAGGTAGATGTGGAGTTGGACGAGCGGCAGCGATTAGGTCTGCGGGTAGTTCAGAGCTTCAAAGAGTTCAGATGAACGGCAATGTTTTGTCCTGTAAACACAAAATAGGGCCAAGATAGATTGGGCTGGTGTAGAGATTGCGCAGGGTAGATTATGCTCCCAGCCGACAACCTTTGACAGCTTTGACCGCCTGAGACTGTCAGACAGCTTCGCTTTTCCACGCTTGACCGAGAATTGGCATTGGTGATCGGCGCAGGCGATGGGCAAGTTAGTGGAGTGCTGGCTCGTCGGCTGGGCAGGCTGTCCTACGCGGGAGCGCGATTTCGTCCAGTGCTCTTGTATGTATGGGGTTTGTGCCGTTGTGGCCTTTCCTGGTCAGGTGGACCCCCGGTGTGGTCCGTTGGCTTGGCGGACTCCTCTTTTCGCTTAAGTGGCTCCGTACTTCTGTGGGTCTTGGCCAATGGAAGCAAGCAAACGCCCCACAGCGGGACCAACAACGTGCTTCCCCGGCTCGCCCCTCATCGAGCGATCAAACGGCGCTGAGTTGGTTCCCATCTTGGCAAGCGCCCCGTCGCTCGTCCATAATCCACTAACAAGTGCCATTCACCAACAGCCCAACACCAAGCGAAAAGATTTTTCAGAGGATTGAATCTCATCCAAATAGCACATCTGGATATCACACCTAAGCGGGGACCGAGGACCGCATTCTGAGGTTGTGGAGCACCAAGAAAGCTTGTCATCAATGCCCACTACACTCACTACCTGCCATTCCTTGGACGGGGATCCGGTCAGCGTCAAGGCTTTGGGAACTTTTGTCCAGGTATGCCGCACATCTATGTATCTGCTTTCGGTCAATTCCTGCTCCTTTTGGCCGACATCTGTTGAGATGAGCGATATGCACTACATCTACTCTGTATGCTACAGCGTTCAGGCAGTGCTGCGTACAAAGAGGACAGGTAACCGCCTTGTAAAATGACGGTCTCTTCCCAAACAACATACCTGTTGATATCCAGATGGAAATTAAACGTTGCCACAACCCCTTGAAGCCATTGGAAACAGTTAACACGGCTGTTCGAAGGTTCTCAGGCTTTGCCAGGATTGTCTGGACTTGGTACTGTGGCCATTTAACCAGCTACCGTCACCATGGAGCATCCAGCAATGCATCATCTTTGCAAAGAACGACACATCTTCAGGGACCAGCGCCAAGCAACCCTCTTGATCTCCAGTGCCGCGGCCCTGGAGCTGCTTGCACGTCTAGTTAGGGTTTCCTGATGGCAGCTTTCGGCGTGACATGCATGGTCGAAAATGCTGTGCCGTTGCTTCGCAGCAGCAGATCCCCTCACCGAACGAACATGACTGATGCTGTCTTCTGATCGAAGTGAACAGGGTGCCTGTGGGTCTCTTCGTTGTTCAAGAAGACATGCTTGAGGACGAGGAGGGCCAACCATGACCCCTGTTTGTGGTCCTTGCCAACCACGCGATATGAGCTTGGAACATAATTACGGAGGGGCATGCCGCGTGCCGGCAACGAGAAGTACCGAGTCAAGCCACGGCTTTGCGGAGGAGATTCACGAATGCATGTTGCTCAGAGAAGCTTGGGCGAGGTTATCACTGCTTAAGTTTCATCGCCACCCACCTCATCACCAACACACAATATCTTGTTGTATGTTGCCCACAGACACTTCAATGTAATCTAGCTGGTAAACTCAGGTCCCGGCCACCAGCATACATATCCTGGGTAAGCGCAGATTCGCTAAGGACTCAACTGCCGGGGTGCCACGCAGGTGAAGATCTTTGGTCCTAGCCCACTACTTGGGCAACGCTAACCGTTGTTTACCAAGCTCCTGACCAACAAACCCGGTACTTGTCCCATTTACTCACTCGTCAGCTCTATCTTTTCTGAAAGATACTGCGAGGCTGGAGCCATTGGCTCCTGATACGTACCTAAACATGCACTCCGTCATGCAAATAAACAATCCTGTTCCCTTCCCACATCACTGCTCTGACCAGTGGCGGCAAGAGAGTATGGACGAAGAAGGCTGGCAAGGGACGACCATTACGGTGCGACTGCAACGCTACGATGACATATCGAACGAGACCGGCCTCGGGATTTTGGAGAGCTGTTGCGACATCAGTTGGTGACTCCGCAGAGAAGCCTGCCCACGCACCTGTGAAGCGAATTCCAAAACTGGATGGGAGACAAGGAGGTAGCAGCGGGGAAGAGACAACACACGACCCCACTACGAGCAAGAGAAAGATATTAACGAAGGGCTCCGGAGCGGCCGGCGTTCTTCTCCCATCTCTAGCTTTCCCTCTTCTGAGCCGGACGGATCCTAAGCCCGAGCGGACAATTTGAGGCCAACGTCAGTGCATTTTCTGGGACATCTTGAGTTCAAGTTCTGTTTTTTTACCATCAAAGACTTTTCAGTGATCGCTTCTGGAACCCTAAGCCCAAAATGAGCGAGTCCGCTGCCGCAGCGACATCGGCTGCTTCGCCGACTGCTAAGACCGCCGTGTCTGGCATCTTTCCGGCCTTCCACTGGCAATCGGTACAGCACGAGACAGAGCCATGAATGGGTTTGAGTTTGTGTGCTTGCAAGCCGTTTGTAGCTTCCATCCGTCGAGGATGATGCTAAGTCAGCATACAGTGAGGCCCTCAGCGAGACCGCTTCAATTACCAGCAGTATCCTCCAGTACTGGAACTTCCATGGCCGGACCTATCGTCATGAAATTGGCGAGGCCGAGTCATGGGAGCCCAACCATGAGCGACACATCGAGACGATGGATATCGTGTAAACAATATGCAATCCCTCTTGCCGCTGGCAATGCTGGACAGGCGTCTGTTGACCAACCTGATATTTGCAGTCACCACGCCAGCACCCGTTTGCTAGAGGATCGGCTCTTTTTGCCGCCCATCGGAGAAAATCGTCAGGCGGGTTGGCCCTGTATCGAGCGGCCCTCGCTTTATTTTCAGGGAAGCGCTAAACATCCAGTAGCGAATCCTTGATGTTGGCACAGGCACTGGTATCTGGGCTATGTAGGTCTTCCTGCGTCTTTGACGTCACTAGCTCTTCTCTCTATTCCCAACCGAATACCACTAACTCAGAATCCTCCAGTGATGTCGGCGACAAGTACTTTAGCGCCCAGGTAATCTGCACGGATATCACTCCCATCCAGCCATCTTGGGTGCCGCCAAACGTCAAGTTTGAGATTGACAACGCCAACCAGGACTGGGCGCGGGCATATGAGAGCTTCGACTTCATCTACGCGCGTGCCCTGGCCGGTAACATTCTCAACTGGGAGAAGTTCTACCGGGAAGCTTACCGTTGCCTGAAGCCGGGCGCGTGGTTCGAGACCCAGGAGACCTCGGTCGACTGGCACACGCAGAAAGGTGAAATTGCTGAGGACAGCCCGATGGGCCAATGGAATAAAATCTTCCAGAGGGCGGCAAGAAGACAGGCCGTACTTTCCGGGTTGTTGACGAAGACCTCCTGGAGAAGCTAATGAAGAAAGTTGGCTGCGTGGATGTCGTTGTGAAGGACTACCCTGTTCCAGTTGGCACCTGGCCCAAGGGCGAACGCCTGAAGGAGATTGGCCTGTGCATTCGGACTGCTTTGGATCTTGACCTTGAGGGTAAGTATACTTTTCACAAACTTCCTCTAAAAGAGCCACACTAACTAATATACTACAGGCTACTGCCTTCACATGTGGAGCTTCGTGATGGGCTGGAGTCCGGAAGAAGCCCAGGTTTTCTGTGCCCATTTGCGCCGCTAGGTACGCGACCCGAACCTGCAGCCTTATTACATCCGTCACGTTGTGTATGGGAGGAAGCCTGAGAAGAAGCACTGAGTTCAAAGCCAGAATAAGCAATCAGACTGTTCAGGGGCTTGGCTTAGCACACGGCTTTGCGTTTACAGGCCGCTTTCCAGTCGATTGTACAAGTACGAAAACGATATGTCGTTGCTCAATGATACCATACCCTGTCTTGCTGTTTTTCACCCACCTCTCTCATCCTCTCCTCCTTAACCGTGACCTTCGCCCAATACTCCCTCCAGTTAACCCACAACCGTCAACAACACAAACCGACGCAGTATGACAGTACTTAATCTTCCCCTCGTCAACCCTAAGCAAATGACTATCCGGCATAGCCGCATGCCCATGCGTACGATCCAGTCCGGGAAACCCCACAAAAACATCCACCCCCTCCATCTTCTCATCCACAACATACCTCCGATACGGCGCAACAATAGTACTCGGCCACGCCATCACACACACCTGCCCTCCATCTTTCCCCTTGCCGGCATCCCTTCCCTAAGCCGATAGCATGATTTCCCTCATAGGACAACCACACTCACATTACTGAACCGGCCAAAGTACAAGTCGCCCATCTTCTGGATCCTCTCGTTGCCCTTTTTCTGCCGGGATGGGATCCCATACCTCGTCCCTGTCAAGTTACAACGTGTTGGTCGCATTAAACAACCAATCTCCTTCACCAGTCACGGCAGGTTCGATCAGGGCATCCTGGAGCGTCGACTTATCGACAACACTTGTGTGGATCACGGCTGGGTGAACCGGATCCGTGGCGGCGATGAGCTCGGTGAAGGCAGCGCATTGGTCGGGGTCGTGCAAGGAGCGGGAGACGTCAGCTTTGAGGGGAGATGCGAGGGAGCTTGTGGAGTGGGTTGTAAGGTAATTGCTTTCGAGGTAGAGGAAGTTTGGGGTTGAGTCGATGGAGCTGTGTAAAAGGGATGGGTTGCGGGACTTTTGGGCGGCTATGTAGGAGGCAGTGAGGTTACGCAGGAAGGGCCGGGTGCAAGAGGCTCGAATAAGGGAGGTGAAAGGGAGAATCTGGAGGGAGGGTAGAGGGCCATCTCATGATTGAGTTATTCCCGTGTTTGACTTGGCCTCTGTTGGTCTGCTATGAGGTTATCATTCTGCTCGAAGGAGCTATCTGGGTTGTGAACATTGGCCAGTGATTTGTTCTTCGAGATATATTGACCAGATCTGTCCCCTGACCAAGCCAACAAGGCGATAAATGTAGAGTCGGATGGTATAAGTTTGTCTTCGAACGTCGGCAAACAAGTTAACAACAAAGTAGAAGGCGTCTTGGTTTTAATGTCAACTGCCGATTATTAGACAGAGGAGGACAAACCACTAAGAGTCTAGTATTTTCTGGGAACATTCTGCTTGCCCACGGTCACGTCTCCAATCAACGCCCTTAATCACTTGGCAAGATATGCTTTAGGTTTTAATAAGTTCGCCCCCACCAGGGCGAGCCAAAGACCGAATGACCATTTCTAAGGAATGTTATGGGTTTTGTCATACGCAAGATGAGAGACCGGTGCCTATGGTGAGGTCCAATGTCTAGTCCAAAATATTTTCATGCATCCAAGAATATCCAAAAAAAAAATAACCAACTCAAACGTCAAACCCAAATCGACGACTAAACCTCGATAGCTGACACAGCATGGCTGCTCAGAACAGGGTTAATCCGCTTCTCATCCCACTTGAACACAAAATCATCACCCAGCTCCTTCCGGCAAGCCGCGGTGACCGCCTCCCACACATTGGCAAAGACACCAAAGCTGGCCGGGTTCTCCTCGTCGTTCTCTCCTCCCTGGAAAACACCAGTCCGCACCAGGCACGTATTCCAGCCGTGCATGTTGCCACCAATGATATCCGAAGCCGGGTTATCACCAATCATGTAGATGTTATCCGGCACGCGCTCCTCGCCATACAGCATATCCATCCACGAGGCAATGACCTCGTCGGCGTACTTGTATGTGGCCAGCTCAGGCTTGCCATACACGACACGCTCCAACTCGACGCCAGTCAGGGCCTTGTACATGGCTTCCAGACCGATGCGGAAGGCGCCCTGGCTCATGCGAGGGTAGGGATGCTCGGTTGGGCAAAGAAGATCGCCCTGGGAGAAGTAGATAGGGATGCGTTGTGAGAGCGGGTCCTTGGCCATGGTGCCCAGACGGCCGTTTTCGGACCGCAACAGGTCGACGATGATCTGCACGTCTGTTGCGTAGTCGCGCGAGTCTGAGAAGACCAGGATGGCCTCGATATTGATCTTGGAAAAGTCGAGGGGCCGAGCCTTGGCTTTGTCTTCCTCGCTGACGGTACGATAAGGGGCGATGGTTGGGTCCCAGACGATTATGTCGTTGGGCACGATGATCTCCTTGAAGCCGTACTCCTCGGCTACCTCGCGGCAGCGGTTCCCTTCACCGCCAACGACCAAGACAGTGTTGTAATACTCGGCCAGTGCTCGCATGGGCGTGTGACTCTGTATGAACTGGTCGGTGCTGATGGGGTTTTGAAGAATCTTAGACAGCTGTTGTGTGCGTGCCAGCTCCGGCTTGCCAGAGCCATTCGTGAGGAAGATGTGAGGGATCTTAATGCCAAGTTCGTTGTCACCGTTCAGCATTGAGAGAGCACGCTTGGCCTCAGGGATGAGCCGGTCACCGTGGACCAAGACACCGTCAATGTCGAAGACGAATGCCATGTTCTTGGCTTTCTTGACCTTGTCTGCCTTCATACTCTGGACTTGTGAAACCAAGATCTCGCGGGTCGCATAACTCGGCATCGTTCGGGCCCCCTTACCCGCCTTCAACGTCTCTCCGCCTTCTTGGTAGGCGAAACTGCTCAGCCTGGACTGGCGTTTG
The DNA here is from genome assembly GCA_011800035.1 of Thermochaetoides dissita. Lineage (NCBI taxonomy): Eukaryota > Fungi > Ascomycota > Sordariomycetes > Sordariales > Chaetomiaceae > Thermochaetoides > Thermochaetoides dissita. Next base: position 3,900 of record JAAFKN010000085.1, on the reverse strand, counting down.
GACTTGGGAATAGGCAGGGGGGCACCAAACGAGTTCCGTGACAACCTCCGCTCTTTCATAGATGGGCTAGCTGAAAGATTGTGCATGAACTGTGTCGTATCTGCATCCGGAGACCGCAGCGCTGGGATTTCGATGGTGTTGTGAGAGCCCGGTGAGACTGGGACCGCCAGAGCGGCCTCGAGACCTCCCCAGCTAGTCGCCCTCATGGGACTTCTCTGAGACCCATGGGCATCCAGCCATTCTTTAGCCTTTTGAAGTTGAAGCTCCTTGGGCCGCTCTTTGGTTCTTGGGTGCGAGGATTTTTCAGGGGAGTCGGGAGGTGTGTTGATCTGACCCTGCGGCGCCTTGTTGTCAAAATCAACGTCCTTGAAGCCCGGCTTCGACATTGTGTAAGACGCAGTATTCGAACAAAGTAAGCACGAAACAAAACGAGAGATGAGGATTGATAATGAAACAAAGAGGTTAAGGGCCAGTTGAAGTTCGCAGGAGAGTGGGATCTTATATCCTCCTTGAGAAACTCGATATGTTCCGGCGATCGTCAGGGGAGCCGGCTAAAGGTGCCCGTTGAGCTGTGGATCTCGCCGTGAGATGAGCAACGGGAGTTCGGCAACGGTCCATCCTGTGCATGAAGCAACAAGCCGAGACAGAGGTCTCCCATCCACCGAGTGACACTCCGTCATGACGAAATGATATGGGGAAATGCAGGAATGAAGCCCACTTGAAGACCCGATGAGGACCTATACTCTTCCGTTTTCGACCGGTCGACGTCTGAACCAAGTCCTTCACATGTCGTCCAATGCTTTGGATGTCGCCATGGGTGTTTCATATCATGGATGGCACCATGTTGGATGGCCTTGGCAAGCAGATCTTATGGGATGTAAAACAGTCTGGGATGGCGAGCGCCGCTACCGTCAACCGGGAGTACCGGCAAAGGCCCTCTGTTGGGTCCCAGGGAAACTGGATCTATGATGTCATTTTCCCCATCAGCTCTGGAGCTTGGGTGAGCAGAGCCTTCGATTCAAAGTGAAGGACCGGAGGGTGGGTACAGATGGGGTTGTAATACGTTTCTCGCCGTAGGAGAAGTCTTTGTGCGGCCCGTGTCAAATCCCAAGGCCACCGGGTTGGAGTCCGCGGAGACAGTAAGCCTCCCAATCGAGATTACGCCCAGATCGGACACAGGGCAGCGGGAGCCGAGAGCGAGGAGCGCGGGTAAGATACTTCCGGCATGACTCGGGTACGACGATCGAAGATCGAGATCCTATACATCTGTTGTCTGGATCGATGGAGAACAATGTTCGGGCAGGCAGAAACTGCTGCCCCGACCCGATCCACGCAGTAGGGCGGCTTGGCCATTGGGAGGTAGCACAGCTTGCTTTTGGGCCGTAGATGATAAGTAGATTGATGTGTTTTCTGCTGTTTCTCTGCTATCCCCCACTCACTCGACGATGATGGAGTGAAAGGTTTCTCTCGGAACTGAAGGAAGGAACTGAAGGAGCACGGATCTCTATACGTAATAATGTGGAACCATGACTGAGCTGCAGTCCAAAAAACCTAGTTACTGGAAAAGTTTTCAGTTTCGAAGTCCCCAGAACGCGTTTCATTCGGTAGATGCAGTCCAGGATTCATCCATAAACAAGATGCCGAAGCTACCGCGCGACTTCGGCTCGACTTACGAAAATCCGAGGCTTTATATGAGACATTGATCCTGTGGTTGCGGCGTGAGCTGCTGTTTTGCATCGCATTGACTTGTTTCGATTCAAACCTCCGCTGTTGCTCACTTTCCCGAGTTCCCCTCGACGCTCTTCCTTGCGGAGTCATTACAGAACAGCAGCAAAACGTGCGTTCAGGATCCCTTAGGAAGATGGCTGATCAGCATGTATCTTTCATTTCCGTCCGGAAACAGTTGGGTGTGATGTCTGTATCATTGTGTGCATGATTGCTGACGAGGATACCCGGCAAATACAGTTCGTGCCAACATGGCTTCCTCCAAGACATTTACCCTCAACAATGGTGTCAAGATTCCGGCAATTGGCTTCGGTACCTTTGCCAATGAGAGGTCAAAGGGAGAGACTTACCAAGCAGTGCTGAAGGCTCTGGAGGTGGGATACCGCCACCTGGACTGCGCATGGTTCTATGAGAATGAGGATGAGGTTGGCGATGCTCTTCATGACTTCCTGGCCAAGAATCCAAGCGTGAAGCGCGATGATATCTTCATCTGCACCAAGGTGTGGAACCACATGCACGAACCTGAGGATGTCAAATGGAGTTTTGAGAACTCGTGCACCAAGTTGCGGGTGGACGATCTCGATCTTTTCCTGGTGCACTGGCCAATGGCTTCGGAGAAGAACCCAGATAACACGCCCAAGGTTGGATCGGACGGCAAATATGTGCTCAAGAAGGAGCTGACTGAGAACCCAGAGCCGACATGGAGGGCAATGGAGGAGCTCTATGAGTGTGGGAAAGTGAGGGCAATTGGTGTGTCCAACTTTACGATCCCGAAGCTGCAGAAGCTGCTTCAGTTCGCGCGTGTGAAGCCGGTCGTCAACCAGGTCGAGATCCATCCCTTCTTCCCCAACACCGAACTGGTCAAGTTCTGCCAAGAGAACGACATCCTGCCGGAGGCCTACTCCCCTTTGGGCTCACAGAACCAGGTACCCACGACAAGGGAGACTCTCCGGGAGAACAAGGAGCTGAATGAACTCGCCAAGCGCAGTGGCTACACGCTGGCCCAGCTCCTTCTGGGCTGGGGCGTGCGCAGGGGCTACGTCGTGCTGCCCAAGAGCTCGACACCCAGCCGAATTGGGAGCAACTTCAATGTTCCGGAGCTCAGCGTGGAGGAGTTCCAAGCCGTGGAAGAGGTCTCCAAGGGCTGGAATACTCGGTTTGTGGACATGACGCACATTTTTGGATACAACGTCTGGTAAGCTATTGTTGCGGACTCGGTTGTGAGAGCATTTACTTACTTCTGTCAAACAGGCAAGATTAAGTGTTTAGGGATAGGTGGATGGAAGGTTGGAAGGTCGGAAAAGGGGTAAAACTTGGACTTCTCATCAAGAGCTTAGGGTCCACGAAAGGTGCTGAAATGGGCCATGTTGGCAAGATATGCCAACCAAGGTGGCAGCAAGGAATGTTATTGTTTTAGAGCCAACCGTAATGGGTCAAAAATAATATGGTCTGTTGGTAGGGCAACTGAGGACAAGCATGGAATTCGTGAAGCTGTTAAGACACTCAACTACACGATATGTCAAGGTCGCCCATGGTGGGGCATCACATGGAGGAGTTGACGAAGCATCCTCTCGGATTATTACATTTTCCACAATAGCTGATCGCTCATTGGCTGGTTGGGCCTTGGCGCGCTGTGGTACGTTCCGGCCGACAACACCAGCAATCACCCTCTGTTACCCTCTCCAACTGAACTGGCCTTCTCATGCGGAAGTCATGCTTCGATCTTAATTGTGTGGAAGCATCTCAAATTAAGCCTGTGGGCATGCAACTGTAAGCAAAAGATGAATCTTGTGCAGGTGACTGCAGATGACCAATGCTGGTACAGGGCCCAAATTGCGCCATCTCGGCACACAATGTCCCAGCATCAGACCCTCCCTTTCGATGACATCCAATGGCTCGATCGGCTCTCAGCATGACGACTGCTAACGCATACTTTGTCAGCATGGCTGTGAATATCCAAAAAAAGAAAAAAAAAACACAAGCAGTTCGGAGCATCCTTGTCATCTTTAGTGAACAATGATGGACCAATGTTTGGACCTTGTGTCATTCGGGCTGAATCCCTCTGCAACATTGTAAGGAAACGCCGTGGAGGAATCGAATCCATAAGTACCCCAATCTTCTCCCTCCTCATTTGCAAAAGATGTACATGGGAAGCCCGAGGTGTTTTGCGGGTGA